>JAVXUO010003201.1:0-98953 GCA_033065855.1 Escallonia rubra
CCTGAGCCAAGCTCGGGTCTGTTTTTGAAATAAGTATATTATTAGCTTTTAAAAAATGTATTAATATGCACCACATAGACCAAAAAAAATTTAACAGTATGAACAATATCTTATTTGACTACAAAGAATAATATTAGTACCTGCATTGATCACGACTAACTTAAGAAAAATGTGAAAAGATGAATTCACTTGCATTGCTCCTCACTTTCGATTATTAAATACTAGCATTGTTTTTTTTTATTAGAGTGCATGCAATAATTATGAGATATTTTTATATACATTTGTGTTTACCTGTAATTTTGTTATACTATAAGTTGAAAGACAAATAATAGATAGCGACACAATGAAGCTACTAGATACTTGTGTTCTTTGAACTTTTGTTTGAAGTTGTCAAGTAGTATTTCAATTGAACCACTAAAGTGATGTACTCGCTATACATCTGTGCCAGCAGCTGTCCAGGCTCGTCCTCCCTTAGGCTATCATATATTTGAACCGTTCTGAACGCTGGATGGAGAACTAATAGGAACCAGTGGTTTGCATGATGACAAGGTATCATGATAAGGTTCGCATCAGCAGCGTGACATTGATAGTTTGCGTTCATCATGCCTAACACGTTTCTACCTGGTTTCCACTTACCCCTGCCGCCCCCTCACCTCCATTCTGTGAATTCCCTCACCGTTAATTCCACAAAATGAGTGGGATACGTGTTAAGCTTCAAATATTCAGAACGGTTAAAATGTTGCTCTCTAATCCGGAGCAGATCTATGTAAGCGTTCATGACAAAATTTGAAATATCTGTCTCCGGCGCCAACGTTCTGATATCCTCATGACCTAGGAATGTCACAAGAGGAAAGTCTGTTGAATTGATAGACTCATGCCCGAAGTAGTGCCGGTCGATCCAACCCATCTTGTCCGACCTCAATGGCTTCGTCGCTTGTCCTTTGTCCGACCGGATGCTTGGGCGCGAGGCCTGGATTCCTACTTGGGGAACCTGACTCTGGCACTGAGAGTCATATGCGTCAGGAGGCAATCGACTATACGGCTCCTAGAATTCATAGCTATTCCATGAAGACGCGTCGGGAGGCAAGCAACTAGACGGCTCCCACACCTGACTCTGGGGCTGAGAGTCGTACGCGTCAGGAGGCAAGTGACTAGACAACTCCCCTTGGTAACCCCGGTACGCAAGACTAAAGTTTTGAACTTCAGTTTTGTACCTCTCAATGGACCTCTTGAGATTGTCAGGAGCCTGCGCGACAAACCAGTCAAACGGCTCCAGCTGCTTGAACACCTCAGTGCCCTGGTCAACCTAAAAAACATGCATAGAAAATATGGCTAATCGTTTCAGGCATGGTCGATAAGGTGCGCAAATAAATTATCAAACAACACTAGCATGACTTACAATGGCCAATGCCCAGAACTGGTCATAGACTTCACGTGGCGCATACGATGTCTTCTTCACCTGGGAAGGGCGATTCACCCTCGTGCGCGTCACCCTGAGAAACCACTGTAAGTATTCCTCAATACTAATGCCGTCGTGCTTCAGCGATACAAGGCTATCATACGTTTCCTGCCAGGTATTCCACTGTTGCACCTCGTCACCCAACAAAATCAAGGCATCAGCCACCTCGAAGTTCGACCCTCGACCACCCCTGTATGGTCGCATGTCTACAGTGGGTTTTGGTATCCCTTGTGGATAGCCAACTTGCCTCATAGCTCGATCGGGCATCTGAAACTCACATTCTTTGAAGTGAATGAGCGGCACCCGAACCAAACCTGCCAGCACGTACGACACCGGAAGTTGCCAACACCACTCATCCAACAGATGCATCACCTTGCCATATGGCTGCCACGTCACCTGGGATGCATCCAGTATCTCTAGTTCCCCCGATAAAACTTTAGATGGTGGTGAGGGTCTACCCGTCTCCTCCTCCGGTTGGTCGTAGGCCCCCAGGCCCACACCCTAGGCCACGTCTCATCGGAATCTACCAACGGTTGTGGACGACCCGTGGGTAGCCTCTCGTAAGACCAAACCTGTGAATGCAAACATTATATGGAATTAGTAATTAATCCCGAATATATTGACTAAGGATCCTACCAAGAAAATAAATGCTCATACCTGTAATAGAGTCAGGCAGGCGGCAATGGACTTGGCACCATTTCTCGTAGCCTTATGCCGTGCTCGATATAGTTGCGCAAGCACAGCTGAACACCACGAATACAAGTATACCTCATCAAGGTCCTCCAAGAACACCATATACTTCGGGTGCACAGTGTTTTTCGAATGCGTCGAAAGTAATATAGCTCNTATAGTATACAGAATGAATGCCTTCGTATACGTCACGAAATCATGAGGAGTGTATTCATCCGGTAGCAAGCCGTACTGCTCTCTTAGCCATTTAAGCTTGACGCCGTTTGTTGTAAGAGCTGCCTTGGAATTCCCAGAAAATACTGCCTAGCCATATTCGCTATGGATGCAGACGGCACGTTCAGAGTAACGGGTCTGCCGTGACATGGGATTCCAAGTATATATCCGACGTCCTCTAACGTAACAGTCATTTCACCAAACCGGAAGTGAAATGAGTTCGTCTCGCTCCTCCATCGTTCAACTAGAGCGGATATAAGGCAATCGTCGTGTCGAGACCATTTCCCGCAATCGGTGAACATGGTTAAATTTTGACGGTGTAATAGCTGTATTTGTTCCTCGTTTAGTACCCACTCTTCAAGGTGACTTGTGCTCTGAATTGTTTCCAAAACACCCCTATCGACACCGTCAAATACGTACCTCGCGACGTGGTCATCGTCATCGTATAGGATTGATGTATCATGAGGTCCAGGGCTGACATTCATACCTCTAAGAACAAAATATAATTATAAACCAACTTAGCGTCCATAATATTTACATTCCAAAACTATAACTGGATCTTTAACCTAGCTTACCAACACATTAGCAATAGTCATTATTTCAATGTATTAAAACAAATCCTCACTTCCCACCACTCCGAACGCTTAATTACGCTAGTTCCCACTGAATTTAGCGCCAACGTGGTTATATAGCAATATACCCCCCAATGGCCCCTACACCCCCAACACCTCAAAACCGCTTTAAAGTCAAGTTTTTAAATGTATTACGTCAATTATATACCAAATATATCAGGAAAAATTTTAAAGGGGGAAAGTTACCAAAACACCCGCTACTTATGCAAAATACCCCCTGGCAGTCATCGCCGGTGCGTCACAAGGTTCAGAACATCCGGAACAAAATAAGTTTTCGGGTGTCTCACACCCTTTCCTGAACTAAAAGTTATTTTAAGGTATGAATTTTAAGCTGGATCCTTCCTAGCAAAATAGCCCCCGATGAGCGGCAAATTACCGAAATGCCCCTGGGGGTTCACTATCACCCCAACGCCCCCGAACCAGCTTCAAAACAACATTTCAGGTGGTTTACTTACATTTCTGGACTAAAAAGTCGTTTGGAAAACTTGGCGCGGGAAAATTACCAAAACACCCCTCGCGGGGTGGCAAATCACCAAAATGCCCCTGGCATCAGGAAAAATCTCAAAAGTGCCTTAAAATGCTATTTTACGCTTCCTGAGTTCATTCTTGATCTAAAAAGTATTTTACGGATCTTTCGCGCAAAAATCGCGAACCGGTGTCCGGATCGAGCGCTTAAAGGCCCGTTCGGCCAAAAAAATAGCTAACGGCTTCGGAATGGCCCGAATTCCTGGGGAATGGAACTTCCCAACATCCTAAAACGATGAACCACAACTTCTTGTTGCGGTTTGGGGAGGGTGGGGCCCGGAGTGAAAAGACAATAAAGAAAAAAGGAAAGAAGAAAGAAAGAAAAAAAAAGGGAAAGAAGAAAGAAAGAAAAAAAAGGGAAAGAAGAAAGAGAGAAAAAAAAAGGAAATAAGTGAGAAAGAAAAAGGAAAGAAAGAAAAATCTTACGAAGAAAGAAAGAAAAAAAAAGGGAAAGAAGAAGGGCAACCACCTTTTTTGACTTTGGGGGGGGGGGGGGGGGGGGGAGAAGCCACAATTGTGGACTTTTTGGGTAGAGGAACAATCGCAAGTGTTTGTTGCGATTGGATTTAGGCCAATCGCAAGTCTTTTGGGCGATTGCTGGGCGTTTGGGCGATTGGTTGGCATCATGCCAATTGATGCCAATCGCAACAAAGAGTTGCGATTGGGCTTGGCCAATCGCACCTCTTTGTTGCGATTGGTATGATTGCGGTTGGCCAAATGTTTCCAATTTACTCAATCACTCCTCTTTGTTGCGATTCGGTGGGAAAATAAATTTTTCCCACCGGTCGATGGGGATCGCCCCCCTATATATATATATATATTGTGAAATAAATTATTCTAAAAACTTGGGAAATGGAAAATAAAAAGAAATTACCTAATCATCCGCAAGTATTTTAACGTCCGAGTCACTGCTCTTTCTATCATCAATCGATTTATCTTGCTCGTGATATTTCACGTCAAGATAATCCTTCCAACATACACATAGCTCGAGCGACTCGGGGTTAAGCCGACTCCTCCTGTCATCCAAAACCCTCCCGCTCGCTGAAAATGCTGACTCTGAAGCAACCGTGGAGGCTTGCACCGGCAGTACATCCCGTGCAATTTGGGCTAAAGTTCTATACATGTTTTGATTTTGTTTCAAAAAACCTAACAAATTAAAATCAACATGTTCTTGCATCGATAAATTAGCATAATGATTAGAATTGGAATATAAACCAATCTCATTAAAAGAGGAAAAAGTAGACGAACCGGCCGTATTAGAAGTACCTTCACCTGGTAGTTGTCTTGCTACTAGATGTTCGAGGCCCTTAAGGTATGGCGCATAATACATCTCACCAGTCGATGATGAAACCCGCCCACGCACGTCAGCGGAACTATTATAGAGGTTGAACAGATCCTCAAATTTCTTGCTCACTTTCGTTGTGAGTGTAGTTGTGTCTTCTTGTGTGTAGTTCATTAGTCTTTCAATCTCTTGTATCGACACATTCACGCCATGCAACTTTGACCTAGGATCTAAACAAGTAGCCATAACAAAAATAACAGGCAATTTCTTCCAATATTTATTAAATTTTTTATCCATCTCTTCTACTATTTGTTGAAAGGGTCCTATATATCTCCATTTTGTTAACATTGTAGCCATCTTGAGGATTTCTATTATAGCGATAGGGGAAGTGGGATAGTACGTACCAGATAATAAATTGATAGATGTGTAAAATACCTCAAAAAATTCAGATAGTTATGTAGCCATCTGCCATTCTGCCTGACTTGGCAAGCCGGCTGGGAACGAGGTTAGTAGATAATGCGTATAAACTTCTTTGTATGCCAGAACATGTAAAAGCATATGGTATGTAGAGTTCCACCTGTGGGCCACATCTGTAAGTGGTCTCCTGCGAGGCATATTGTAATGAACACACAACGTTTTAAAGTGTTGTGTTCTCAGACCTGAACTATTAACATACGCTGTCATACCCCACTTTTTGAGAAGAATATCTCCTGCAGCAGCTAAACCATCTTGAACAATTAAATTAATAATGTGACAAACACAGCGAACATGAAATAATTCACCATTAAGTACAGGTTGAAGCGTGTCCTTTAAAGCTGCAACAACAGCTTTATTATTAGAAGCATTATCAAAACTAACACTCATAATCTTATTCTTTATTTTAAATGTGGTACATGCATTAATTATAATACTAGCTACATTATTTGCATCATGCGGAAAAGGAAATAGTTCGAATGCGATGATTCTTTTGTTCATAACCCAATCAACATCAATCCAATGGGCCGTCACACAAGCATAACTAACAAAAGTAAACGGAGATTGCCAAATAGCAGAAGTAAGACTAACTCTACCGTCAAGCGTGTTTTAGCAGCATAATACTGCCGGAGTGCATCAGATCTAGTGGTGTTTCGTGTAACCTTTTTGTACAAAGGTTGCACGTAGGTGTTCATATATCTGGAGTGCTTAGGATTATCGGCAAAACTAAAGGCTTGTTCAGCATGAATAACAAATTCAGCGAGACCGTCTCTTTGTTCTCGCTGATTATAAACAAATAACTTATCGTCAAAGGATAACTGCGTTTGGCTAGGTTCGACGTGGCCGCTTCGAGGTGCACACATAAGGTAATGCCTGTTAAGATGTCAATTACCAGAACCAGTGGTAAATAATTTAGTACAGTACTTACATCGAGCTTTTCGGGCGCCGTCCACCGTAATTTCATCAAAATGATTCCAACACTTAGCTTTCTTTTTTCACCTTGTGGACTTCTGGCTGACTACTGGAAGTATTGCTCGGCCCTTCTCCATCACGACTGCCCATCGGGTTAACATTATGCCACGGAGTAGTAGCTTCGCCAACCGAGCTGCGTCCTTGACTATAATGCGGGGGGTCTTGTGAAGGCGTGTATTCAAAATCTGGAATATTTTGATTGAACTCCCAATTGGCTTGGGTATCTATCATACAACCTGTACTCATTCGTCCAGGAACGAATGGTTGTGGTGGTGCTTGGATTGGTGTTTGTGATGACCGTGGCGGTGGAGCTTGTGCTGGTGGTGGTGTTTGTGATGATGATGATGATATTTTTCGTGATGGTGATCCACGCCGGAATTTCTTGAGTATTCCAGACGGATTTGATGCTAAACTGTTTTGCTAGATTGGAAAATAAAAATTGTAATATTAAACTAAATGCAGGAATAAGAGCAGTAATTACTAATTAGAAATAACAATTAAAAAGAATTAAAGAGTAACTAACGAATAAGAGTAATTAGTAACTCAAAATCGGAGAAACTTAGTAATTAAAAAGAATTTGGTAATAGTAATTAATAGATAAGAATGCGCTAATTACTAATTACTAAACAAAAGAACTAGAGAGTAACAAATTAATGAAGTATGTAGGTTAGTAATTAGAATATAGGAAAATTAGTAATTAGTAAACGAGAGTAGTAATTTGCAAGAGTACAAATTAGTGAGTAAGAATGAGCGAGAGTAGTAGTTGGAGAGTAAAATAGTAGCAAAACTTTTTAGAAATGTAGAATGTTGAGATAAGAGGGAGTAAGAAGATTTGTGTGAAAAATTAGAAAGAAAGGGTATGAATTTATAGATTTTTGAAAGTTCACAAAATACTAAAATGCCCCTTAAAACTATCTGTTTATAGTTGTTGTGGAGGGTAAGAGTGTAAAAAAATTTTAAAGAGTTGAAAAAATTAATTAGTTGGCCAAAAATACCCACCAAACTAGCCGTTATATTGTTGTTGGGGGGGGGTAAAGTGGAATTTAGGGAAATAATGGGGAATATGGCCGTTGGGGGAGGGGGGGGGGGAAAGGGGGGAAAATCTGATTTGAAATTGATGAAGCCAGCAAGATAAGGGCCTAAAATGGGCCAGATTTAGGGCCGAAAAAGGGCCTAAAAATCGGGCCAGATTTAGGGCCGAAAAGGGGCTGAATTCCGGGCCAAAATCAGGCCAAACCCGGGCCAGCCCTAAAAAACGGGCCGGTTTCGGGCCAGCCCGTTTTTTAGGGCCTGACCCGGGCTTTTTAGGGCCGGGCCGGTCCTGAATAATTTTTTGGGATTATGTGGCCTGGTCTAGAGCCCTAAAGAAGTGGGCCGTCACTGTTCACGTGAAGGGTCGGGCCAGCCCGGGCCAAAAACGGGCCGGGTCGGGCCAGCCCGCGGGCCGCCCGGCCCTTTTGACACCTCTAGTCAATATATCATGGACCTGGAGAAAACTTGTCAAAATTAAAGACCAAATGACTCAATTTTGTACATACAAGGTGGGAAATGGGAAAGATATATGGATATGGCTTAATAGATGGGCTGATGAGGAGACATTAGTTAACAGACTTGGGCGTAGAGTAGTGTATGATGTTGGATTGGATATTAATAGCAAAGTCCGTGCTATTATTCCAGGGGACTCATGGAATTTACCAAACACCATATCAAATGAGCTGAGGTTTCTTAATCAGTTGTTGGAATCAACGCCTAGACCTGACAAGGGACAGCCAAACAGAATAATATGGAACCTTCTACCTAGTGGGCATTTTACTATAAGATCAGCTTGGGAGGGTATTAGAAGTAAAGCACCTGCAGTCTCTTGGTGGAAACTGATCTGGTTTCCAGGAAATATTTCCAAATGTGCTATGATACTTTGGTTAATTTTTAGAGGAGGTATTAGAACAAAGAGTAAATTGAAAGCATGGAATATCATTCCAGATGATACATGTGTACTGTACGGCAAACACCCTGAGACCATTGATCATCTATTCATGCAACGCCAGTATGCACAGGAACTGTGCCAGTTGGTGCTGACTAAACTGCAGGTTCAAATTAACAGGGTTCATGGACTCAATTTCTTCATGAAGCAATCAGAACATGTCAGAACATGCAGGGGGAAGAGCTTCCTTGCCAAAATGAATAAACTAGCTGTGGCATATGGCAGAAAAGAAATTTCAGAATCTTTGAACATAAAGCTCCACTTTATAGGTATCTCTTTATATCATCCAACCGTGGATAAAGTATAGACTCTACATTTGGGCAAACCCTCCAGCTACAAAAAGGAATAAAATTATCTGCCAAGCATGGGATATAAGCACTCAGAAAACGCTTAGAGGAGTAGCTTAGAGAAGGGATATCTAGTCATGTATATAAACTGTATAGTTTTTGAGATGTATGACTATATATAAATAGTTTGAGCTTAAAGGCAATACAAGGAATTTTGACAAAAAAAAAAAGTTTCTTGAGCAGATTGTTTTCCGAAGTGAGGGCCTTCCAATTTCGCTTCTTAGCTCTGTTTTTATCACTTTTCTTCAAGTTTATCTTGCTGGTTTTGATTAGGCTTTAATGATATTTATTTAAACTTTCATTTCCTTGACATGCATTAGGTTGTGCCTTATGCTGTTGCTTTTATGACCCGTGCATTTCGGGATTGCTCAAAATTTCAAATGTACGAGTTTATGTATAGCATGTTTCTTAAATTTTTTGGTACATAAATGTGTGTGCTCAGCTGTGTATTCACGTTAAAGTATATGCTGCGCATGGATCTTCTCCTCTGATGAAACATGTGTATAACTTGATCACCTTAGCTTAGTCTATATTAAAGGATCATAACGAGATTTTTCTTACGCTAATAATGTAATGGCCAGGAGTAAGCTGGAATAGCATGGCTATTATGATCCCTTTAAACCCAATACACATTTGCCTAAATGTAATATGTGCAATATATCAACGAATGAGTTTGTGTGTTCTGTAAAATAAATGTGCAAAATTGGTATATCACGCAGTAAGAGCAGATTATAAGCCTTTTAATCCAATCAACCCATGTTGATCCTATAAAATCTCCATTTACTCCCGTTAAATGGATATATTGCTTTATCATTCGCTGCTTATGTACTTTAGAAGTTTATTTGGTTATCGTAACATAGTAGACCATAACAACCTCTGAAGTACTAATCCTTTTTATTTATACATGATTTTTGTACTTTACAGTGTGTGATTTATTTTGTTTATTTTAAAGTATTTATAAGGTGTTATACATGATTCTTCATATTATACTTTTTCGAAACTTTATTTTGCTATTTGAACGTGATTTTAAGATGCTAACGGTCAAAGTTAAGGCCCTAACATGTATATATCCAAAATAGTTAGAGTTTTAGAATTGATTTTTCCAGTTCAATAAGGTTTACAAAAATTGGACAAATTACCTAAGATTTTTTTTATAACAAATCATAGTAAGTAATAATAAGTAAAAGGGAAAAAGAAAAGAACACTAAAACAAATAGGATGATGTTTTGCATAACTAAAAGAGGTAAAAATATATATATATATGCTAAGAAAATGTTAATCAAAGAGGTGGATTTTTTTTTTTTTAGTTTCACAAGATTTACAAAAGTTGGGCCAATAATTCCTACAAATTTTTTAATCATAAATTCATACTTAAGAATTGGTAAGTAGGGGATGATTTTTTTTTTATTTACATTTTTGAGATTTTATATTGTTATTTTAAAGTACTTTTGAAATTTTAAAGATCAAAATTAAGGCCTAATGTATAATTATATTGATTAGGTAAAGTTTTAGAAGGTATATGATTAGTTTCTTATTTTTATAAAGTTCAACTTTGAGTAAGGCGGGGGATGTGCAACCGCTTAGTGCCTTAGTCGATGACTGCCTGGTAAGATCTTAACTATTGCATGCATTGTGGGCTTCATGACTTACACGCGTTCTTTTTTTTTTTGTTCGTAAAAGGTCTTTTTATTCCATTAAGTGCAAAAACATACCTCTCCACTATTATGTACAATTCACTCAGGGTATTAGATCTTCACTATCTACATTTGAGTTCTCATCTCACTAGTTTACTGAAGCATTCTTCTTAAGCATTATTTTTTCGTCAAGCCCCCATTATGTGCATATTGGCTGGTTTCCAGCTTTGGACTCTGTATCTGGTCCATTCCTTAATCACATGCATACACCCTTGCACATTAGATCTTTTATTCTAAAAAATTCCGGCATTTCTTTCTTGCCATATGGCATAGATTGTTGTTGCCACTACTAGTTTGCCCAGCCTAGCTCTGAGGTTTTTCCTCTAAAAATGTGAGCATTATAGTTACTAAATTGCAGCCATGTTTGCAATCTGAGATCTACTTGCATCTCTCCAAAAACTATGTTCCACAGCTCCACTGCATAGGGGCAGTTTGTAAACAAGTGATTCTCATTTTCTGGATGATTCATACATAACACAAATGAGTCATCTTGAACAACATTCCATGCTTTCAGTTTGCTTTTTGTCATGAGTCCACCTTTGCATAAGATCCATATCATCACTGAGCATTTAGGAATGCTTCCTGTAAACTATATGAGTTTCCATATAGGATCGTTGTCCCCATGAGTTCTTATTTTTTCGCAGGTTGATTTGATGGTAAATTGCCTGTCATTGTTCAGACTCCATTGTATTTGATCAGGTGACTTTATATTTGGTCTTTGAAAATTAGATAGCAATGAATTGATTTCCCTTAGCTCCCTTGATCTTGGCAATAGCATATGCCAGTCCCTTCTTTGTATAATGTCACATACTTTTGCATCATTCTATAATCCAGAATCATAAATGGCCCTATGTCCAAATTGCTCCATCAATGGTTTCTCAGTTAACCATTTATCCTTGGGTTAATTACAAAACTGTCCCCTGAGGTTTACACGTTTTTGCACTTTGCCCCCCGTGTTTACAACTTTTGCAATATTGTCCCTCGAGGTTGACAAAACTGTTGCAAATAGCTCCAAATTTGGACGTCCGTTCAATTTTGGACGTTAAGTGATCATGTACGGTGCACATGCCATTTTGGCATGGGCAAATTTGTAATTTCCCTACCTATCTTCCCACTGTGTTCATCTCTCTCTTTTCATTCTGGCCGTGTCATCTTATGGCAAGGATTTCGCAATGATCTCAAAATCTGTTAGAACAAGGTCCAGGGATCAGTGTAAGGTCTTTTTTAGCAAAGCTCGCAAGTGCCTTGGCTTGGACATAATGCGTCCTAGGCACGAGAATGGAGGAACACCCACGAGTGATGATGCAAATGAAGGTGGGACTGATGAGGATGCTTGTATCGTGGAGGCCGACTCTGTTGTTTGCAGTGACAATTCTGCCTCTAAGATGGACGAGGACCTCCTATTGTCTGATTTCAAAATAAAGCATGATGAATCTGATTCTGTACGAACCCTGAATTCGTATCCTGATTTGAATCAATCAAAGGAGAACATTGGGGCACTAGAAGTGGACTGTAAAGGCACCCCAAAAGACACCAGAATGGAATTTAAACAAGATGATATACATACAAAAGACTTGATATCAACACCCCTGTTCCTTAAACCTACGTGGATTCAGCTCAAAATCCAATCAATTTAAGCCACATAACAATAAACCCACATAGTAAACTCTAGATATTACACATAAACCACTACCCACCAACCAGAATGACAAGCTTTGATGATTGAAAGTGAGAATTTCAGAAAACTGAAGGAAACCCAATTCAAGATAATGAAAACCCAGGTGAACAGAGAGAGAGAGATTAACACAAAATGAATGGGACCAAGAAAGATTTCCTGGTGAATCAGATGCGGGTTGCGGGCACTTCTTGAAGTAGCAATATTGAGTGCCAGGTAGCTTGGATTAAACTCCCGCCTGGGGCTCATTTAACTTTGCTCTACAATCTTGAATCACAATGAAACAATGAGGCATACCCATTTCTTGTCTTTAAATTGGAGATAAAGGCGTCGTCCAACATGGGTTGCGGATTACATTGTAGACAACTTATGAACGACCAGGCCTTCTGTTCTTCCTGGGTGTTGGCACTCAGCATGAGAAATATATATATATATATATATATATATATATATATATATATATATATATATATATATATATATATATATATATATGAACATAGAGAGAGTAATGAACACAATGGGGAAGATGGGATAGGGAAATTACAAATTTGCCCATGCCAAAATGGCATGTGCACTGCACGTGATCACTTAACCTCCAAAATTGAACGAGCGTCCAATTTTGGAGCTATTTGCAACGATTTTGTCAACCTCGGGGGACACTATTGCAAAATTTGTAAATACGGGGGGCAAAGTGCAAAAACGTGTAAACTTCAGGGGACAGTTTTGTAATTAACTCTTTATCGTTCCACAACCATGTGGTTTTCCCATCCCCCACTCTGTGATGAATGAATTCCTGACATTGCTTTCTAGTCTTTAGCCATGATAACAACACAGGTGGCTTGAAAGTCCACATATGTTGATATTTTATTATGTACATATGGTACATTTTGACCCATAGTGAATCTCTCTTGTGTGTTAGATCCCATAGGTGCTTGCACACTGCAGCCTTGTTCCATTCTTCCAATTTTTCAATTCTTAGTCCCCCCCTCTTTTTTGGGAAGACATACATCCTTCCAAGCAACCTTTGCCCCAGTACATTTCATTTATTTTCCATGCCATATAAAAGATCTTACCTTCTGCTCAATTTTGCTTTGTAATTCTCTTTGGTAGTATGAAAATAGGGCACCAATATACACTACAAGAAAAAACTTTTTTTTTGCAACGAACTTTTAGGGACGGAATGGATTCCGTCGCTAAAAGTCACCTTCAGCGACGGAATTAACCGTCGCTAAAAGTCCGTGGCAAGAAGTCTTTAGCGACAGGCTCATCCGTCGGTAAAAACCTTCATCGACGGCTTTTTACCGGCAAAATGTTAGCGACGACTTTTCCGTCGCTAAAGTTTTTAAAAAAATTCTAATTCTCGATCATCATTTTTAATTTTTTTAAGCGACAAAATAATCCAGTCGCTAAACATTCTGTTGCTAAAAATTATTTTAGCGATAGGAATTTTCCGTCGCTAAAAATGACCGTCGCCTAACGTCTTAAAAATTATGCTTTTAGCGACAAACTTTTAGCAACGAAATATTCCGTCGCTAAAAGTCATGTCTTAGAAGCCCTAATTTTTCCCACAGTCGCAAATGCCCATCGCCCTCCACACTCCCATTCTCTTAGCTCCACAGCCCACCGCCTCCACCGCCTCCACTGGCCACTGACCACCACCTTCATTCCCTCCACCGGCCACTGCCTCCATCTCCTTTTTTCAATCGCATATGAACAGATGACAAGGCATCTGTAGCAATGCCGCCACCGCCTCCATCTCGCAACGCCACCGCCGCCTCCATCGTCTTTCTCGGGCAGATCTATCACTGCGCCTGGTATGTCATCTACCATTGCCTTCATCTCTCAAATCTACCGCTATTTGATTTGTCGTGATGTGTTAGATAACACACTGTTTGATGCGAAATTATGTTAGATGCCTTTAAGTTTTGTTGATGAGCAAATTGAGCCTTTGCTTGTTAAATGCTTGAATCTCTATGATAGTCTGCTATTTGAGATGGTCCTATTGTTGAATCATTAATTCTGACAATGTTTTCTGATAGATGGTCCTATTGTTGAATCATTAATTCATTTTATAACGTACTTTAATTAAATTTCTGCCAATTATAATGCTCGGATCAGATAAAATTGTTTCTCACTAAAACCATGTGAACTCAGTTTCTTTACTCTTTGTCTTCGAATTCGTGCTTGGTCTTTTCCAACTGTGAGGCAAAGGACATGCATTTCTTACGTAATTACATTGTTGAGCAATCAGGTGCTAGGGAATTTTTTAATATAATCTTCTACTTTTGTGTGGTCTGCAAGATTAGCCTAACTGATTTGTGATTGTTGAATGGGTTTAGCGGTATAGGATTCTGTGCGTTTTGGCTTTTTTATTAAGAGTTTTTCTAAATCTCACCAATGCAGAGGAATATAACTGATTTGTGATTGCTCAATGGATTTTTGATTGCTGAATGGGTTTAACAATTAGGTGTTGTGGAATTAAACAGTGATATACGGCTTCAGCGATAAAAATTAGGCTTTTCCTGGCTGGATAGTATTAGGTTTATTTGCTTATGTCAATGGTCCAGAGTATTTGCTTATGTCAATGGATTTCTCAGTTTCTATAGCCAATTATTAATAAGCAAGATACCTTTTACTAAGTGATGATTTTCCACTTAATTCTCAGAAGGAACTGGATCTTTTTTAAGAGTGTTGGACATGAAGTATAAAACGTTGGTCCCCAACTAGAATTAATGTTTCATCTGGATCAAACTATGAGCTAATGGAAGCTAATGTCACAATTCTCAGAGTTACTGCTAAAATGGCATGCTAAACTAATAGCAAATTAGCCATTAATCTAAGTAAACCAAATTAACCCTAATCAATCCCTAATTATCCCTAATCTAACCAATTAATAGTAATTAACCCCGAGTAACCTTAATTGAACAAATTAACCCCAACTAAACCCGATTAACCTAACTGAACCAATTAACTGTAATTAACCCTTATTCAACCTAATTGAACCAATTAGCCCTAATTAATCCTGATTTACCCTAATTGAACAAATAAACCCTAATTAGCCTTGATTAATTCTAACTGAACTAATTAACCGTAATTAGCCCTATTAAACCTATTTAACCTATTTGAACCAGTTAACCTTAACCCTTAAACTCTAATTAAATCCTAATTAGCCCGAATAAACCCTAATTACCCCTAATTAACCCTAATTAATCCTAAGTACATCCAAATTACTCGAATTACATCCGAATTAGCCTAA
Organism: Escallonia rubra; assembly: GCA_033065855.1. Taxonomy (NCBI): domain Eukaryota; kingdom Viridiplantae; phylum Streptophyta; class Magnoliopsida; order Escalloniales; family Escalloniaceae; genus Escallonia; species Escallonia rubra. Next base: position 15,204 of record JAVXUO010003201.1, read on the forward strand.
TAAGCCTGAGTACATCCAAATTATTCGAAGTACATGTTATAATTATTTTGATTATATTTTTTGTGAAATGTCCTCTATTCCATTAAATGCAAAACTTACATGCCTATGTTTATGTACATTTTACATAGTACACTAAACCCTCAATTAATCTATAGTGTCCATTTTTCATCAATCCCCCATGCCCTGCATGAGTGCTATATTCTTGGCATTTGCTGTGACTTGTTGAATTATTCTGGTTATAGTTAATTAGAATTTTTTTTTCAATTTATTATTATTTCTAAGTGTTCTTTATGATTTTCAGAATTGTTGTAATGTGAAGTTTTAGAAATTGATACCTTAGCCCCTTTGATTGGTAGTTAGGAGTCACATGGAAATTGAATCCCTCCACAAGGAGTAACCGTAATTTTGTTCTTTTATTAACCCCGATTAACCCCTAACACATCCCTAGGTAACCCTAATTAACTATAATTAACCCTAACTCACCCTAATTAAACCTAGTTACTGATCACCCCTATCAACCTTAATTAACCCTGATTAACTATAATTAACTCAGATTCACCCTAATTAAACCTAATTAACTATTATTAAACCTAAATAACCCTAATTAACCCTAAGTAAACATAATTAACCCCGATCAACCTTAATTAGCCGCGATTAGCCCTAAATTAACCACGATTAACTCCTAACACATTCCTAAGTAACCCTAATTAACCCTTAGTAAACATAATTAACCCCGATTAACCCTCAATTCACCCCAATTAACCCTTAGCACATTCCTAGGTAACCCTAATTAACCCTAACTAAACTCTAATTAAACCCTATTAATATATTCCTAATTATCCTAAGTATAATCTAGTCCCTAACTATATACTTAAACCCTGGACTCAATCACAGGTGGGACAATATCAACTCTACGAATGAACTCAATGAATTCTAAAGTGACTCAATCCTAATTAACAATAGTTAAGTCTAATTAAACCCAATTAACCCTATTTAGGTTGAATTAGCCCTCATTACCATTAACCCTATTTAGCTCGAATTAGCCTTATTAGCCCTAATTGGCTCTAATTAGCCCTAATTAAAACTGATTAACCCTAATTTACTGTTAACTTAATCTCTAATCATCCCTAATCACCGCTGATAAACCTAATTAAACCCTGATTGTCCTGATAAATCGTAGACAAACCCTAATTAAACCCAATTAGGGTAATTAACTGTAATATGTTCTAATTAGGCTTAACTAGCCCTAAGTAGCCCTAATTAATCCCTGAATAACACTAATCGAGTCTAATTAAACACAATTAACTGTAATTAACCCTAAATAGCTTGAATTTTCATAATTGCCCCTAATTAACACATTAACTCGGCATGTCACCTTAATTAGCTCTTATCTATTTTGGTTCGGTACAAAATCATTTGGTTATAGTGAACTTTAGCTGAGAAAATCATAATTTTTAAATCCTTTAATATTTAACGATCCTCCAAATTAGGATTCTCAAGTAAACCCGGTGCTCTTGGTTGATAAGTTATGGACTCAAAAAAATTTCTTAGCGCGTCATGTTGAACCATCTCGTCTAAGATCTTATCTTCTGAGACTTCAGATAACACTTTTGGCTCGCAACTCTCCATGTCTGCAGAAGAGAAGACTTTCTGAAATAAATTAAAGGTCTTTCTCAGCCTGTCGTAGACATTTCCTGCCCTCTGTTGTTCCTGAGGTAATTAGATGGTATAAATACACAGTTTTCTTCTGACCCATCATGTATGCCCGACATATGGCTTGCCTTTCAACTAATGGGTTCCAACCAATATCAAGCAAAATAACTCTCGATGCCCCAACCAGGGCCGATTAGGCTAATTCGAGCTAAATAGGGTTAATGCTAATGAGGGCTAATTCGAGCTAAATGAGGTTTGAAAGGCAAGCTATGTGGGGCATAAATTTGGTTGGGGCGTCGAGATTTGTGTTGCTTGATATTGGTTCCAATCCATCAGTTGAAAGACAAGCCATATATCAGGCATACGGGATTAGTCTGAAGAAAACTGTGTGTATTTATCATCTAATTACCTCAGGAACAATGGAGGGCAGGGAAAGTCTGCGACAGGCTGAGAAAGATCTTTTGTCTCAGAAAGTCTTCTTTTTTGCAGACATGGAGAGTTGCGAGCCAGAAGTGTTACCTGAAGTCCCGGAAGATAAGATCTTACACGAGATGGTTCAACTTGACGAGCTAAGGAAAAATTTTTAGTCCTTTACTTACCAACCAAAAGCACCAGGTTTACTTGAGAATCCCGATTTGGTGGATCGTTAGATATTAAAGGATTTAGGAATGATGATTTTCTCTGCTCAAGTTCACTATAACCAAATGATTTTGTACCGAACCTAAATCGATAATAGCTAATTAAGGTGAAAATGCCGAGTTAATGCGTTAATTAGGGGCAATTCGAGCTATTTATGGTTGATTACAGTTAATTGCGTTTAATTATACTCAATTAGTGTTATTCAGGGATTAATTCAGGCTACTTAGGGCAAGTTAAGTCTAATTAGAACATATTACAGTTGATTACCCTAATTGGGTGTATATAGGGTTTGTCTATGATTTATCAGGACAATCAGGGTTTCATTAGGTTAATCAGTAGTGATTAGGGCAGGTTAGAGATTAAATTAACAGTAAATTAAGGTTAATCAATTTTAATTAGGGCTAATTGGATTTTGAATTAACAGTAAATTAGGGTTAATCATTTTTACGTGGCCTCCCCGGTATGACTTCACGTGACGTGGTAGGAGCGTCCTCACCCCCCGCTGCATCTCCACAGACGCAGACACCGACCGTGGAGCACTCGTCGTTACATAAGGACGAGGTCTGTCGCATTGCTGCAGAGGTTTATAGGAGGATCACGAGACATAATCAGGTACAACCACTATATACGTTTAATTAGTGAACATTATACGATTGTTATCAAGATTAATGCGTTTTTGCCTTTACATGCAGGGCACTGTTGCTGTACATGCCCCGGGACTCGCCGAACCCTGATTAACCATTCCCCTCGTTAGCTAGCACTTTGTATCCCACTCCCATTCCCCCCTCCCCCCCCCCCTGGCCTTATACCACGCTCCCCTACTCTATTAATGTACCCAGCTCCCGTGCCCTTTTGAATTTTGTATACATTTTATTGTTGGATTGTAATTACAGGTTTAGGTATTAAAAAAAATTAAATTAAATTAGTTTGACTTTTAGCGACGGACTTTATTCCATCGCTAAAAGTCTAGCTATTTTAAAGGACGAGTTTAATGACGGACGCTAAAGTTTTAAACGACAAACATTTAGGGATGGAATTTTGTCGCTAAATATTTTACGCAATAAATTATTACCGAAGAAATAAATTAAAATACAGAAAATAGAATTAGCGACAGAATCTTCGTCAGTAATTGTGTTTGTTTGTCCGTCGTTGAAGGTGGACTTTAAGCGACGGATTATAAAAATCTGTCGCAAAACTTTGAGAGACGGGGTTGTAGGCAGCAGAGTTTTAGTGACGAGTGTTCCGTCGCTAAAACTCTTTTCCGTCGGATTACGGACTTTTAGCGATGGAATTATCCATCGCTAAATGTCTTTTTTCTTGTAGTGATACTTGCATGCTACATAAAACAGATAAGGCCAATTGCACTCTTCCAGCATATGATAATGCTTTTGTTGTCCAACTTGATAGCCGTTTAGTAATTCTATCCACTAGGACTGAACAATCTTTGTACTTCAGTTTGGTTGATATAAGAGGTACCCCAAGATAGGTAACAGAAAAGTTCCACATTGGAATATTTACTATCTTAGCCAAATTGATAGCTTCTTCTAACTCCACTCCAGCTAAGAAGATAGAGCTTTTCATCAAATTATGGGATATAATTGATAATAGTCTAAATTCATCGAGAACTTGCTTGATCAATCTGAGAGTCCCATGTTCAGCTTTTGCCAAAAATAAATCATCTGCAAAACACAAATGATGTATTTGCAATTCCTTGCACTTTCGATGATACATAAAGTCAGGCTGCTGAGCATAATTTGACATAAGTCCAAATAAGGCCTCCATAACCAATAGAAAAAGATAAGGAGAAATTGGGTCTCCTTGTCATAATCCTTTGGCACTAACAAAGTATCCCTCCACATTACCATTTAGGTTTATTGAGAATCTAGCTGTACTAACACATTGCATAATCCATTCCACAAAAACTGTTGGGAATCTCATAGCTTCCATCACAACCTTGAGAAAAACCCATCCCACATAATCATAGGCTTTTTGCAGATCAATTTTCAGCACACACCTTGTTGAACCCCCTTTTAGATGGTAATTCTTCACTATTTCTTGCATAAGCAATATGTTATCAGTTATGTGCCTATTGGCAACAAAAGCTGATTGATTACTACAAACCAGCTCAGGCAAAATCTTCTTAATTCTAGCACATAAGACCTTTGATACACATTTATAGACCACATTGCAGCAAGTAATTGGCCTAAAATTCTTCATTGTGTTTGGGCAATAGGATTTAGGTATCAAAGTTAAGATGGTGCTATTGAAGAATTTTATACCTTTTTTCCTGTTTAGCATCTCTTTCACAGCTACAGTCACATTCTTCCCCACAACATTCCAATTTTTCTAAAACAATTCTGTTGTAAACCCATCAGGCCCAGGTGCCTTGTTTGGCTTCAATGCAAACATAGCTTCCTTTACGTCACTGTCATTTACTGGGGCACTCAGCATAGCTTGTTGTTCATCATATATGTGTTTGGTGATAATCTGCCGCAATCTCTCTCTTGTTTGAGGTTGATTAGGCACATGACTGCCAAGGAAATCAGAAAAATGCTTGATTGCAACTCGATGTACTTCTTTGCTTCCTGTTATTTGTATTCCTTCCTTTGTTGTTATAGCCATGATCCTATTGAAAGCTCTGTGTACTTTCATCTGTTTATGAAAGTAGGCTGTGTTACTATCACCCCGGCTAAGATGTTTTATTCTTGCCTTCTGATAGTATAAGGCCTCTCCTCAGCTTGTAACAATTGATAATACTCCCTATGTATCACTTTTTCTTTCTGAACTTTAGTTTTTTCTTGAAACTTTAGGATTTGTTGCTGCACCTTTTGCAATTCTTCCAATTTATTATTAACTCTTGCTAAGATATTACTGTAGTTCAGTGGATTCAGTTGCCTCAATGCAGGTTTAAGACCTTTAAGCTTGGTTCTCAATTGCATGCATGCATCTCTTGTAGTCTCTTCCTCCTATTTGGTTTTTAGAATCTTCTCAAATGTACAACGGTTCATCCGGTAATTAAAAATTTTAAATGGTGTTTTGCCTTTTTCTAAGTACAATGTGACACTTATCACTATTAGAGCATGGTCAGAAATCCCTGGAGCTTGCACTTCAACATTGGTATTAGGATAAGTTTCCATCCAGCCTTCATTTTGTAAGGCTCTATCCAACTTGCACATTATGAGATCATCTTCTTTGTTAATAGTTTCGAAGATTTCTAAAAGGTTTTCTTCATACAGCATTTACGGAGACATAGTTTGGTTCGGTAGTTAAAGTATTTATAATGGTTGCGTGTAAAAGAAAGTATTTATGAGGAAACATAGGTTGACTTATATGTGAATGTCAAATCTATAAAAGAAATTTAAATCTTGCAAGATATATTTAAAATGTTGCTTTGAAATTGGAAAGGAAATCCTTTCTCATAAAATTCCAATAGTAGATGTTGCATAATTTTTGTAACTTATATTTTTAATGGTTAGTAGGTTTTGAATTGACCCAATTTAGTAAGGAAAGAATTTTGGCTAGCAAGTGGTGCTACAACCCCTCATATAAATATGATTAATGACATCTAATTAGCGACACTAAACAATACTACTAAGATTAGCTACGACTTGGATTGAAGTCAAATTCTATCCTTCGAATAGATATATCCATTGCATTGTGGTTGATGATTAACTAATATTTTGGCCCTTAGATTTTACTATGCTTTCTTCATGGAATGCTACCACACTGAATGTTAAACTTTGCCGTAAATTACAACAATATTTTGCCAAATTTTTTTTTCTTTCTTATCAAACTAATTGGAAATAATATATAGGTACATCGTGTTTTACCTTTTTTGACCTATTTGTGATCAAATTTTTTATTGACCATATTCCGTAGCATTGTGTCCGGCTTCTAACAAGTGCTCTATCGATAAAATAACTTCGCCAGTGTAGGAACAACAAGAATACGTTGACCAATATTACAATTCATAAGAATATTCTTTTGGATTTCTCATATGTATTTACTTACTTTATTCTTTTACACTACTCGGCATGTCCATGTATGTGTATCCCCTTTGTAGCTCAAAATCAATGTAAAAGTAAAATAGATATAAAAGTGGAATAATAAAACACATATGGGTATGATGTTCTGATTATGGTGTGACCCCATTGGCAATCCTCTAATGTTTAATGTAATGTTTGATTAGACTGTTACAAGTGATTCGTACAGTGTAAAATCTTGAAAAACACATACCCGTCATTTTATTCGGGTTACAAGTGATTCGTACAGTGTAAAATCTTTATTTCAAGCATGTATAGCTAATAAAGTAAGGAGGTCAAGTTAGTAACTGAAGAGTGACATATAATGTCTCACGTAGTGATAATTGATGCGAAATATAAATTTGTAGGAATTTTCACCGGTTATCCGCACTTTTTTAGTGTCATCACTCAAATAGTACTAGCAGATTTAGTGCCCTTAATTGTTGTAATATGATAATTCAAGCCTCTTGCTACCTTTACAAGAAGAAAAAAAAAAACAAACAACAAGGATTTTGCTAACAACACTGTTGCGGATGCTATCAAGAATTGTAATAACAACCTCGATTAACCCCTCCAAACTAATTTATGTTTCTTTAATTACGTGAACACACTCAACAACCTAGAATTTGAATTGTCACTCAAAAGAGAAACTAACACGTGAACTTTTATAAGATATATTATTAGGTAATATTGACGTTTTAGCACTCATCCAATCTAGATCTTTTGAAGCTATCATTGTAACTACGTAGTTCAAATTAATACCTAAAACTGGTTTTTTTGAAGAGCGACAATGAATTATGGGATTGTACTTGTGGTGGTTAAAGAGTCGACTAACAGAGATAGTCATGGGTGTTTGTAGTGTGTTTGGGGTCTTTAGGAGATGGTGTGGTGGTTAAAATTTCATATAATGATAGTTATTGCCTTAGGGAGCTAATTGATTGTGGAATGTGATGATGATTAATGGCCTGGTTATGCTTGGCATGGCTTTGTGATCGAATACAGATGAATTATTGATTGTGGCTATGAAGGCACAAATGTCACCGGTGGTGGTTATAGCCATAGAAACCAACAAAATACACAACGACGCTGATAGTCATCTTTTATATTCTTCATTACTCATTAGAGGAGAAGACGTTTTTGCCTGAGGTGTAGAGTATTGATGGTGACTGTGGAGGTGTAGATATGACCTTTAGTAGAAAGAGGTGCGATATCGATGCTAGGGAACTAGCAAGAGCAAGAAGGGGGTTAACGATGATGGTCAAGATAGTAAGCTCGAGTGCCGAAATGAAATAACCCTGTGAGTACAAGAGCTAATGTGTACTTCGTCCTTCGTTCCAACACTGAGCCTTAATGGTAAACCAAATGAAGTCCAATTTCGTTAGTCCATTTTCCCATGAACTCGAACTAACCCTTGATCATTTCACTACAAGAAAAACGGTCTACGCCGGCGGCCTCATAGCGCCGCGAGAAGTGGAAAAACCGCCGCTGTAGGATTTCGCGGCGCTAGGCGACCGCTGCCTTTACTCGCGTTTCGGTAGACTTATGCCGGCGCTCAAAGGGGTCTATACCAGCGGCCGGCCGCCTCTAAAACGGCTCCCTCATCCGCCTTCTAATGTTACTAATGGCAGCGGTCTGAACCTATGCCGGCGCCTACGAGCGCCGGCATAGGTTAAATTTTAATTTCTTATATATTTGGAATAAATAGCAAAGCCAGCGTTAAGGACCGCTGTGGTAGGTATCGTTTTTATTTTATTAATCTGTTGAATAATTGGAGCTATGTCAACGGTTATGTGCGCCGTTATAGGTTTCCTTTTGCATTTGTTTCTTCGAATGTATGGACTTATGCCGGCATGTACGACCGCCGGCATAGGCTTGTTTTAAATTTATTTTAAAAAATAATTCTCTTATGCCGGCATTACTTACCGCCTCCATACATTATCGCCCAAAAGAAAAGAAGAGCAATGGTAGACACTGCTGACATTGCCTACTACCTGTATATATATAGATCTGCATTGTTTCTGGCATTGCTATTCTTCATACCATATAGCTAGTGAAAACCAAATGCAAGTTAAATCTAAATCTAAATTAAGACTTGATTGGTCACAAAACAACTGCAATCTATTCAAATCCAGAACAATAACACGTTTGTCTAGAAAGAAGAAGCGAAGTCATATACTTTTTATGAGTTTGTACAAAACCTAGTAAATCCTCATGCACATTTCCAAATCAACCCGGCAACCGTCCATGCACATGACCAATATTAACCACCAAGATCGAGATTAATCCATTTCCATTCACCTTGGCAACAACCTGATACAGAGGTAACACGTGTTAAATGATAAACAAAAGACTTGATATTAGAGTGATAAATAGTGTTAATTTAATTATCTTATAAGACACAAATGTTTATCGTCATCTGCATAAGGAGCATAAAGAGTCGGATGTCATAGTCTTGATCCTAATCTTACGTATGGTAAAGTATGCAGGAGTATAAAGTTGCTTTGTGCCAACCTGAGGCTGGTGCAGCAGTTGTGGATTCTTTCTGCAGGAAATGTTACTATACCAAATTACCAACCAATGACTTAAACCGGATGTTACAACACTCTTGGTTAAGCACCTAGATTGGAAGGACAAGAAGAAGGAGCTCCCATTTTAAACCACAAGCATACAAACGAATACTGGGATTCATTTTCTCATACTAGATACTACATTGGTATACCAAAAACCACAAAAGGTCCTTAATCTTCAATCGCAAGAACCAACAATATAACCCCAAAAACCAAAACTAAATTTGTCATAACTCAATTGTTAACATAACTTCAAACAGTGCTAAATTATCCACTTGCATGGACCAAGAGAACTTATACCTCATCAGCATATTCTCAAAAGAAAAACAAAATGGGAAAGAAACTGGTACTTGAAGAGCTTCAATCATACAGGTTGTCTTCTTACACATCGAAGCCACCCCATTATCAGTCAACAACTTGGTGATCTGCCAACTAATTTTGTTTGTTAATCACTTCATCTAAGCTATATCATTGGAACTTCAAACACACATGAATCGGCATCTTGCAAATATCTAAACTTGAAGTGGTCATTAATCAGCCTTTGAGAGGGCTAATGTTTTGAGCATAAAAAATATATAGCTTCCCAAAAAGCAGAAAACTTCTCAAGGTTTTTCCTGAGAACTAGTCTACGTAATTGGGGGTCAAGTTCTAAGAAATAATTCACTTTGTAACAGTTTTAGGCGTTTGGAGTTTTGGGTATGATCATTTTAACTTGTTAGTCATGAAACTTTTTGTTGGCTTTTTAAGCTAGAAACAATTAGAGTTAATCACTTCATCTAAGCAATATCATTGGAACTTCACACACACACGCACATATAAATACAAATTGTCAGCATCTAGCAAACATCTAAACTCAAAGTGGTCATTTTAATCAGCCTTTGAGAGGGCTAACGTTTTGGTCATCGAAAATTGGGTTGCAAAAAGCATAAAACTTCGTGAAAAATAATTCACATTCTAACAATTTTAGGCGCTTGGGTTATGGTGAAGATCATTTTAACTTGTTAGTAACGAGACTTTTTGTTGGCTTTTTAAACTGGAGACTATTACATGGTACCGTTTAACCTAATTAACCCCAAAGGAACGCCAAATATAGGCCTTCACCGCTTATGAGTTGTTTTTCAAGTCACTTACAGGGGAGCTTGGTAGGTCAGGAAGCATTGACAAGAGTAGGACACTCCTTGCATATCTATATGATCGCTAATGTCTACTATGAACTTCACATATAACTAAGCTATCAATTCAAAGATCTCATGCACTGAGAAGCTACAAGTTCAAAATAGCAAACACACTTGCACACGATGACAAGATTTTCAACTCAAGCTGAAAGATCAAGTCAAACTATCCAAGAGAAAAATCAGTATGATTGAGGAGACAATAGTTCTAGTCAAAGTAACTAATCTATTTACCATCAACTGTATATATGGAAATGAATCCCTCTCAAAAAAGAGCGAACGTAACCTAGTACATGACTTCCTAGGTCAGCCAGAATAATTCACAATGCATTCCAAAAATTAAAAAAAAAGTAATCCATACCCATCTCGACATTCAGATAATCAGTAGCCCAAGCAACTCTATCATTGAGCTGTACATTCATAGCGATAATTGTACTTACCAATGAAATAAAGCACTTCCAATAAGTCACCACCAAACCCAATTTACAATTATCAAGAACCCACTCCAAACCATTTAAGATTTGGTCAAACCCTCATCACAGAAGAGTAAAAATAGCAGCATCAAACCACACACATCTTAAGTTCAAAGTGTAACCATAGATTTCAAGTTAAGCCACTTTAATTAGACCTACCAAAATCATAATTAGCTAGAAAACCTCAAAACAAAAGAGGATTAAATTAAACCCTTACCCAGCTCAAATAGACCACGCCCAGTTCATAATCACCAAGAAACCACATTAAAAAACACAAAACTACCTATACCAACTACAAAAAACAAATACTAAACATGCCAAAATCAAGAAAAACACACCGCAGATCTTGATGGGCGCCTCAAGCTCCAAAAGATTGGGCTGCTGTAAGAAGATATCCTTGGACCTAAGGCAAAGTTGCCTGATCTCCAACTCGGAGAGCTGCACCTGCTTGGACCATAAAACAAAGAGATAGCACAAGAGAGAGTATAACTAAAAGATAACACTAAGTTCTTTTAAAAGGGTATGCAAATAATCAAAAAAGTTGTTCTTTCAACTCAATTAAACGCCAAAGGCTTACCTCTGCTAACTAACGGCTAGTTTGGAGGAAAAAGAGAGGCGAGCGGGCTGCTGCTGCCGCGACGGCGACGACTCCACGAGACCCAGATGTATGAAATTTGGAATCAGAACATAAAAATCTTTTCAAAACATGATGGAAACAATCAATTGTACAACAATCGTTGCATGGGTGAAAGAAATAGCTACCGGATTAGATGGAATCCCAAATGTGTTCAATCTGGAACAATCCTTCCAGAGAAGCGTCGAGACTTCAATCTTTGTTCAATCTGGACAGATTAATTGAGAATGGAGAAGAGAGAAGACCGAGGGGGGAGGGAGGGAGGGAGGGGGAGAGAGAGAGAGAGAGACGAACCTGACGCCGCATGGTATGGGTGAGTCGTGTAAGAGAGACGTGAGAAAGACTGAGAGAAAGAACCAGAGTCGTGTATGTAGTGGAATAAAGCATTAAAAAAAAGGAGAAAAATTGAATGTAAATCAGTATTTCCTATGCCGACGGTCAACGAGTCGGCTAAAACAATTAGACCGTCGGCGTAGATAGTAATTTAGCGCTAAATTTTGGCGCTCATACTTTGGGGTGAAAATATCACCTATGACAGTGCCAGACATTTGACCGCCGGCTTAAAACATTGTTATAGATTCTATAACGGCGGTCATGGTGGAGGCGTCGTCGTAGCCCATATACAGCAACGCCTGCGGGCGAGCGCCGACATAGAGCGTCGCGACAGATCACTTTTTTTGTAGTGTTTGTGCTATTAACACCCACCAATACTATTACGAGAAGTTTCTTCTTTAGTTAAAACAAATTAGAAACAATAAAATGTGATATGTTTTATGTACAGTGTTACAAAAATTGAGACCTATCATACATAAGTATTAAAAGTCTCCATCTTTCGTCAACTTTTTCTCTTACGATTATATTCTTTGTAACAGTAAGTTTAAACAAATTGCTCCATGCGAGTGCGCTTCATGCCAACAAGTCCTATTAAATATATTGTTGGTTAGCATAAAAAAAATTCTATGTGGATTGAGAAAAACTTTGAAGACTGTGCCGAACTATTTCCTTAAAGATGATATATACTATCAAATTAGCTGACAACAATAAAGAGGTATGCAAGTATTGCTTAACACATACAATATTATCCAAAATTTGCATTTTTTTACCTTCATTAGTTTCAATCAAGTTAGTAGGAACAACGATGGTAGCTCAAAAAAGTAGCACATAAAGAAATTCAAAAATAAAAAAAGCCTTAAAATGATGATAATGCATATGTTATATTCAGCACCCTCAATACCAAAGTTCGCGGGGGGGGGGGGGGGGGGGAAGTAAAAGGAAGAATTGAGTTAGATAATACTTTTTTTTTTTTTTGGAAGAATCATAATTGTAATTTATATGACCTCTCGGTATGAAAATTTGAACTTAGGACCTTGAGGTTATTCCTCAAGGCCCTTTTGTCACTTTACCCATGCCTTGGGGTTGAGTTAGATAATACGTTTAATAATTAGTTTTTCCCAACTTTCATTAGAGTTGAAGAATTAGTAGCCAATTCATTTTCATGAAATCATCTAAAATTGTTAGTTGAGAGTTTAAACTAACTTATCTTTGTGGCTTGCTTTAATTTGTTTTTCCTTTTTTAATTATATAAAAGGCCTTTTTTATTTAATCCGGTGCATTTTGCACGGGTCCATTAACTAGTCATTACTAAATCAAAGAAGTGCACCTCATATATAAATAATACAGAGTATTACAAATACGATTGACTTTATCGCACATATTGAATCCCGGTACGATTGACTTTATCGCACATATTAACTAGTCACTTTATTGCACATATCAAATCTATAAAAGAAATTTAAATCTTGCAAGATATATTTAAAATGTTGTTTTGAAATTGGAAAGGAAATCCTTTCTCATAAAATTCCAATAGTAGATGTTGCATAATTTTTGTAACTTATATTTTTAATGGTTAGTAGGTTTTGAATTGGCCCAATTTAGTAAGGAAAGAATTTTGGCTAGCAAGTGGTGTTACAACCCCTCATATAAATATGATTAATGACGTCTAATTAGCGACACTAAACAATACTACTAAGATTTAGCTACGACTTGGATTGAAGTCAAATTCTATCCTTCGAATAGATATATCCATTGCATTGTGGTTGATGATTAACTAATATTTTGGCCCTTAGATTTTACTATGCTTCCTTCATGGAATGCTACCACACTGAATGTTAAACTTTGCCGTAAATTACAACAATATTTTGCCAAAATTGTTTTTCTTTCTTATCAAACTAATTGGAAATAATATATAGGTACTCCTTTGACTAAATCAAAGGAGTGCATCTTAGAGTGATAGCCGTCAGACATTAAAATAACCTATTGAATTTTGTTCAAGCCATGCCTAAAATTCTTCAGGCTGAGGTTAGCATCAAGAACCCAGAGTATAAAATATTACACAGTATGTCTCAGGTGGCAGATTGCATACGCCATTCTTAACAAATTAATGAAGTTCCTTCTGACGGTGGACTTTTGAATGTGGACTTCTGAAGTTCCTGCTTGACATACGCCATTCTTGTTTGACTTCCAGATGTGGACATTTCACACCTTCATTACCTATAAGAAACACATTTTCTACTACCCTACCTCATCCTTTGCTCTGCTTGACCATATGGATTTCACTCTCTCATGTCTACCGCTCTTTGGGCTGCTCTATGCATCTTTCTCTTTATTCTTCTGCACATCAATCCCTGCGGTTTAAACCGTAGGGAAAGGCATCAAAAATTTTAAAAAATGGCCACAGTTTAACCTTAGCCTACGGAATGTACCGTAGGTATATCTTAAGGTATCTATAGGGGTAAACTTATGGCTACGGTATCATCCGTAGGCATAGGCTTCAAAAATTAAACTTATCCTTACGGTTACACCGTAGGCTTATCCCCCAAGAACCGTCGCTATAAGTGGGTTAATACGAATTCGGCATATGTATATAGGCTACGGGATAACCGTAGGGATAACATTCAACCCCGTAGGCATAGATCTAGGGCATTGCCACTTACGGCTACAGTACTATAGTACCGTAGGCATAACAATACTTGGCACCTATGCCTACGGTACTATACCGTAGGCATAGCTGGTTTTTCTTGTAGTAACTGTATAGTTTTTGAGATGTACGACTGTAAATAGTTTCATCTTAAAGGCAATACAAGGAATTTTGACCCAAAAAAATGTTTCTTGAGCAGATTGTTTTCCAAAGTGAGGGCCTTCCAATTTCGCTTCTTAGCTCTGTTTTTATCACTTTTCCAACTCGAGTTGTTTTAAAATGATCATGTGTTCATTATCCACCAAAATATATACTAGACGTCTATGATGTTTCTTCAAGTTTATCTTGCTGGTTTTGATAAGCTTTAATGATATTTATTTAAACTTTCATTTCCTTGACATGCATTAGGTTGTGCCTTATGCTGTTGCTTTTATGACCCGTGCATTTCGGGATTGCTCAAATGTACGTGTTTATGCATGGCATGTTTCTTAAAATTTTTGGTACATAAATGTGTGTGCTCAGCTGTGTATAACATGTGTATAACTTGATCACCTTAGCTTAGTCTATATTAAAGGATCATAACGAGATTTTTCTTACGCTAATAATGTAATGGCTAGGAGTAAGCTGGAATAGCATAGCTATTATGATCCTTTTAAGCCCAATACACATTTGCCTAAATGTAATATGTGCAATATATCAACGAATGAGTTTGTGTGTTCTGTAAAATAAATGTGCAAAATTGGTATATCACGCAGTAAGAGCAGATTATAAGCCTTTTAATCCAATCAACCCATGTTGATCCTATGAAATCTCCATTTACTCCCGTTAAATGGATATAATGCTTTACCATTCGCTGCTAATATACTTTATAAGTTTATTTGGTTACTGTAACATAGTAGACCATAGCAACCTCTGAAGTACTAATCCTTTTTCTTTATACACGAGTTTTGTATTTTACAGTGCGTGGTTTATTTTGTTTATTTTAAAATACTTATACGGTGTTATACATGATTCTTCATATTATACTTTTGCGAAACTTTATTTCGCTATTTGAAAGTGATTTTAAGATGATAACGGTCAAAGTTAAGGCCCTAACATGTATATATCCAAAATAGATAGAGTTTTAGAATTGATTTTTCCAGTTCAATAAGGTTTACAAAAATTGGACAAATTAATTAAGATAACAAACCATAGTAAGTATTAATAAGTAAGAGTGAAAAAAGAAAAGAACACCAAAACATATAGGATGATGTTTTGCATAACTAAAAAGGTAAAAGAGAAAATCTATGCTAAGAAAAGCTTACTTTTTAATTTGTAAAGATTAATCATTAATTTCATACATGATTTTCGTTGTTTACATTTGCGAGATTTTATTTATATTTGCGAGATTTTATTTTATTTGTTTTAAGTGTTTTTAAGAAGTTAGTAGTCCAAATTGAAGCCTAATATGTTAATCTATGGATTATGTTTTGTTTTCAAAGATGTGGATTTGGTTTTATTTTTTTAAGTTTCATAAGATTTACAAAAGTTGGGCCAATAATTCCTACAAATTTTTTAATCATAAATTCATACTAAAGAATTGGTAAGTAGGGGATGATTTTTTTTATTTTACATTTTTGAGATTTTATATTGTTATTTTAAGGCCTAATGATTAAAATTAAGGCCTAATGTATAAGTATATTGATTAGGTAAAGTTTTAGAAGGTATATAATTAGTTTCTTAGTTTTATAAAGTTTAACTTTGAGTATTGTTAAACACGTTTAATGACTTACATGTGTTCTTAATAGTTTGGAAGATTTCTTAATGGTGTTCTTCATACAGCATTTAGGGAGACATAGTTTGGTTCGGTAGTTAAAGTATTTATAATGGTTATGTGTAAAAGAAAGTATTTGTGAGGAAACATAGGTTGACTTAAATGTGAATGTCAAATCTGTAAAAGAAATTTAAATCTTGCAAGATATATTTAAATGTTGCTTTGAAATTGGAAAGGAAATCCTTTCTCATAAAATGCCAATAGTAGATGTTGCATAATTTTTGTAACTTATATTTTTAATGGTTAGTAGGCTTTGAATTGGCCCAATTTAGTAAGGAAAGAATTTTGGCTACCAAGTGGCGCTACAACCCCTCATATAACTATGGTTAATGACATCTAATTAGCAACATTAAATAATGCTACTAAGATTTAGCTACGACTTGGATTGAAATGTTACTACTTAAATCTTGATCGGGACCACAGCTAGGAAATGAGCCTGCAAAATAGAAACACAGAGTGACCACCGGGGATGTTCCGGTGGAGGCGGCTCCAATGCTAGAGTCAGAACCACGCTACTAGGGTAGGATTCTGAATAACTGAAAATGCACTGAGTGCTTGTGTGTGAACTTGTCTGTGTACCTGAGGATTTGCCCAATATATAGGTCATTTCTAGACTCCTCTCTTCTTTAGAACTCTTTTCTGACTGATCCTTCTTGTAGAAGAGCCATGTTAGGACTCTTCTTTTAGCACTTGAGTCCTTAACGGCTTCTATCACCTCTCTTAGGTTCTATCCCGATACAGATTCGTTAGTCCACTCAGAGTCAAACATGCCACGTGTCATTAGTCGGTTGGGTGGATATATTTAGCCATATCATAATGCCCCCTGTCTTTGACGATTCCCTCAAGTGAACAGTTAAAGGCATATGGTGTAGAAAATCGACCAAAAACCGTTCAGCCCCAAATTTTCCATGTCCGTTGTTCAGAGGAAATTTTGAGTGTTTCAACACTCAAAACTTTATGTTCGAACGATCTGGTCGGACATCCTGCTTGGGAGGCCTGGTCGGACGTTCTAGTCGGGACATCTGCTCGGGCGTTCTGGTCGGGATGTATGGTCAGGCGTCCTGCTCGGGAGGCCAGGTCGGCCTTCCTGCTCGGGAGGTCTGGTTGATCATCCATGCTCGGGTGGTCTGCCCGGGTCTTCTGCTCAGGGTCTCTGGTCAGGCGTCCTGGTCGGGATGTCTGGTCGGGCATCCTGCTCGGGAGGCCTGGTCGGGCATCCTGCTCGGGAGGCCTGGTTGATCATCCCTGCTCAAGTGATCGTCCTAGTCGGATGTCTGGTCGGGCATCCTGCTCGGCAGATCTGGTCGGGAGACCTAGTCGGGAACCCTGGCCAGGGACCCTGGTCGGGACACCTGGTCGGGAAACCTGGTCGAGAACCCTGGTCAGGAACTCTGGTCGGGAACCCTGCTCAGGAATCCTGCTCGGGAGACCTGGTCGGGAACCCTGGTCAGGAACCCTGATCGGGCATATTGTGCATATTTAACACTCTGCACGGGCACTCTGCTCGGGCACTGCCATGTGTCGGGAATCAATTCAGTTGTAACGTTCCTTTAGCCGCCAAAATTGTAGCGGTTAAATTTTGAATTTCAAATTTTAATACTCCGGGAAACACGCCAGACGTGAATTAAATGTTGTCGCCTTTACAATGGCGGTTACTCCAACTCCTATCTATATATATTTGGAGCTCCTCTCCTCATTTACCCCCTGCTACTCACTCTATCTCTGTTCGGCTCATCTCTAACAATAAATTATTCTTATATTTTTCTTGCTCGGCACATATCTATATCCCTTTAGTAGCTCTAAATATCGTAGAGTCTATTTAGAATATGTCTTCAACAACTTCAAGTAGTTCGTCATCTTTGAGTAGTTCAACAGAGAACGATATAGAGAGTGGTTCAGAAAGTAGATCTTCACAAGTAGGTACTTCAACTCATAGAAGTCAAGTAGGAACTTCTACTCCCCAAGCCAGCACTTTGTTTCCTCGTATAGATGCTCTCGCGGAAATCAAGGATGAAGCCGAGGAGAAATTTGACGAAGACACTTGGTTCTCCGCAGACGAGAAGAGGAACAAGATGACGAAAGAAAGCATAGTCGAGCTTTTGGAAGAAATACCTTTGCCTCCTCCCTTCTCTGCTCGGGTTCCAGCACTCCAAGAGCCTGCCAACTATGGTACGGACTTGGAAACAAGTGTCTACGAAGGTCAGATTAGATCTGGTTATAGAGTTACCATGCACCCATTTGCTGTCGCCTTTTTCAACCACTATTAAATGGCGCCAGGTCAGCTTGTGCCCAACGAGTGGAGAAAACTCGTTGGTTTGATCTACCTTGTGCAAACTTCAGGGTACCCAGTTACGGTTCACGACTTTATGAGGCTATACCTTGAAGTGTGCTTTATAAAGAATGTGGCCAACAGTGTCGGTTGGTATTATATTCATAATCGGATCCGAATTATAGAGGGGGGTCCTAAATCCAACAAAGGTTGGCACTCCCGGTACTTCTTCATTAAGCGGCCAAGCGGCAAATGGGAGTTCCCAAGAAAGTGGAACGGGTATTGTAAAGATTATGAAGAAAGGTTCTTTGGCTCCCAATGCTACCACGAAAAAATTGATTGATCATATAAAGAGGAGGGGTGTTCTCAATATTGATGAGCCCCTTTCAGATCAAGAGATGCGGCATGCGGGGCTCATTCCTCCCGCCTCCGCTTTGCCTATTCCTCCAACTCTTGTTGTAAAGTCGCAAATTTTCTTGGGGCCTAAGACTCAAGGGATGGCAATAGGAACGTCGCTTTCTAGAACTCGAAGTCTAGGTAGAGTCCACAGCCATGTTTATGTATTCATTGCCGTTATAATTGTAAACATGTTATCTGACCTTGTTTTCTTTTTTTTGGAAATGGCTGGCAAAGGTGAAGGCGCAAAAAGTGATTTTTTAGGCCTGCACCAAAAGGCTTCCAAAGGTAAGAAGAAAGAAGGTACAGGGGAAGGTTCTTCCCCTCTTCTGA
Source organism: Escallonia rubra (assembly GCA_033065855.1). Classification (NCBI taxonomy): domain Eukaryota; kingdom Viridiplantae; phylum Streptophyta; class Magnoliopsida; order Escalloniales; family Escalloniaceae; genus Escallonia; species Escallonia rubra. The sequence goes on from JAVXUO010003201.1 coordinate 34,152, forward strand.
AAAGGGCCTGCGCTCCAACTCTTCCAGTGGCTCCGCTTGTGGTCGAGGACGTTCCTATTGGCAATGATCCAATTTTTCGTCCCCTATGGACCATCAAGAGAGGGGACTTGGGAATGCCAAGCTCGCATGTTTCTGCTCAGCACTTGGCTCACGGGGTGTTGCCAGGCGATAAACTGATCTTGGAAAACCAGCCGCATGAGGCCTTCGCTATGGCGCACGTCCAGGCTGCTCATAACGTAATTTGAATTACTTCATACTTTTTGAGCTTTCAATTAAATTCTTCCCGTTCTTCTAGATGTGGCCCGCAATGGTGAGACTGAGAAGAGAGCAGCCGAAGGCAAGGCTAACAAGCTTGATAAGGAAGTCAAAGACCTCAAGACAGAGAATGCTGATCTGCTTACCAAGCTCGGTCGCTTGGAAAAAAGATGTGAGAAGCTAAGGCATGAAAAAGCTGAGCTCGGGAACAAGGCCATCCAGGCATTCCTTGATGGTACCGCTGGTGATGAATGGCTACGGAAGCGGACAGCAGATGGGCTTTCCATCTTTAAGGAGGGCTTTCAGAAAGCCAAAGAACTAACAATGGCCAGGTATCCGAGTCTTTTCTTGGAGGACGTTGTGGTTCCCAGCTTTGAATCACCATCGGGGGAAACTGTCGCGCCTACTGAAGCTGGAGATGCTATTTCTCCCGGGGAGAAAAGTGTTCGATCCGGGAATGCTCCTGCATCTTAGGACAATTTATGATTATTCCATTGTTTTGTAATTCCCATCTGATGTGCCCTTAGTACTATTATTGCCTCAGAGGCTTACAAATGGATACATTTTTGTTTACCCCTTGAGGGGTTCGGTTTTTGCAATCGTGTTTTGAATCTTTCACCTTTAGCTTTGTTTTTACTTTGACGCGAACCCTTATCGTCAGCTAAGGGCTGGCAAAGAAGCCTCGCACTCACGCGTGGCCATGTTTCGAATTAACAAAACAGGGTGGGGCGACGATCTCCCACATGGTTTTGCCGTTTCTCGGGCTAGAACTAAAGCTAGACCGTGTAAGGTAAGACTTGTGTCTTACCCTATCACATTAGGTGATACTTTGCATAAGCAACATTCGTGGTTTCACTTGATCGAGCAGTCTGTTCGGACAGTCTGCTCTGGTATTGAATGTACGTCGTTCTTGGGAACATGGATATCGTTAACTGAGTTAACCAATGATCGTTATGCTAATGTAAGCAATACCTCTTTCAAATAATAATGAAGATATTAAGATTGGGTAGACGAAATGATATACTTCAAACTGAAGAAGATTTTTATTACAACGGAAATACTTCATCTCTACTCTCCAACTATGTTCTATGCCACTTTCCCCCAAAAAACGGAAAAAGTCTTGTGACAGATACGAGATTCTACTGGTAGTATTGCCTCAAGTTGTCAGCATTCCACGTTCGCGGGATCGTTTCTTCTGAAAGTGTTTCCGGTGAATAAGCGCCTGGTCTAAGGACCTTCGATATCTTGTAAGGTCCTTCCCAGTTTGGCGACAACTTCCCCACAGCTGACTTCGGGTTTGAAACTTTCAATTTTCTGAAGACTAGATCGCCAACTCTAAACATCCTCATTCGAACCTTTCGATTGTAGAATCGGGCAACCCGTTGTTTTGTTGAAATCATCCGATCTAAGGCTTGGGCTCGTACATCATCTAATAGATCCAAATTTCCTCTAAGATTCTCCTCGTTTTCTGCCTCCGAAAATTGCAACACTCGAACCGTGGGAAGGCCTACTTCTACGGGTAGCAGCGCCTCTGTCCCGAAACACATGAGAAATGGTGTCTCGCCTGTCACAGAATGGGGTGTTGTGCGGTATGCCCAAAGTACCTTAGGAAGCTCATCAACCCATGCCCCCTTAGCATCGTCCAGCTTTCTTTTCAACCCTTGAAGGATTGAGCGATTCATGTTCTTTGTCTGTCCATTGGATTGGGGATGGGCGACCGACGTAAAATGGAGATCAATAGAGAAACCTTCACAAAAGCTTCAAAAGTTTGAATTGTCGAATTGCTTCCCATTATCAGTGATAAGGACCTTTGGAACCCCAAAGCGGCAGACAACGTTCTTCCAGAAGAACTCTTCGCATTTCGATGCCGTTATGGTGGCCAACGATTCGGCCTCAGTCCATTTTGTGAAATAGTCGATGGCGACTATCACAAAACGCCTTTGCCCGGTAGCCATCAGAAATGGGCCCAAAATATCCATTCTCCAAAATATCCATTCCCCACAATAGCCATCAGAAATTGGGGAAGTCAAGATACTAAGGGGTGCCGCTGGCGTGTGCGTGAGCGAGGCAAATTTTTGACATCGGTCACACCTTTTCGTGAACTTGATCGCATCTCTCTGCATCCCTCGCCAATAATAGCCTTGCCGCAAGATTTTGTGCGCCAGGTTTCTTACACCCAAGTGTTGTCCGCAAATCCCTTCATGAATCTCCTACAACGCATAGTCTGCCTCTCTAGGGCTCAGGCACTTTAGGTACGCATGCTAAAAGACTTCTTATATAGCATCCCATATACAAGAGCAAATCGAGCAGCTTTAGCACGTAAATTGCGCGCTTCGCTTCTCTCTAAAGGTAACTCTCCCGAGACGAGGTACTGAATAATTGGGTCCATCCAGCAAGGTTTATGTTCTACTACATCCACCTCCTTTGAGAGCTGGATACTTCTTTCTTGGAGGAAATCAATGTATACTGCCCGGGAGAACTCCGAAATGTCCTCGGAAGTCAGTCTTGACAGTGAGTCTGCTTGGGCATTTTGGTCTCGTGATATGTGACAGATGGTGAAAATTTTGAACTTAGCAGCTTCCGTTCTCACGGCTTGGAGATACTGGGCCATTCTATCATCTTTCACTCCATATTCTCCCAAGATATGATTCACAACTAATTGAGAATCACTATGGACGGAAAGAGAGTCAACTTTCAGAGAGTGTGCCAACCTTATTCCTGCTAGTGGCGCTTCGTACTCAGCTTCATTGTTTGATGCCTGGAAATTGAAGCAGAGGGCGTACTCAATCACAAACTTTTCAGGGCTGATAAGTATAAGCCCGGCTCTGCTACTTCCTACCTTGGAAGAGCCGTCAACATAAAGGAGCCAAGGATCCGAAACTTCTGAAAGAATCAACTGCGGGGGGTTCTCTGGTATTGTGCACTCAACAACAAAATCTGATAAGGCTTGAGCCTTAATTGCTGTACGGGGTTGGTACTTGATATCAAATTCGCCCAGTTCCACTGACCAGTTTTACCAATCTCCCCGACGCATCAGGATTTTGGAGAACTTTCCCCAATGGCTGATCAGTCAACACAACGATGGTATGCGACTGAAAGTATGGTCTCAATTTTCTCGCCGATGTGACAAGGGCAAGGGCCACTTTGTCTATTCAAGGGTACCTTATTTCCACGTCCTGTAAAACCTTGCTCATGTAATAAACAGGTTTTTGCTTGCCTTCTTCCTCTCGGATTAAAACCGTGCTTACCGCTACTTCACTAACCGATAGGTATAAAAACAAGTCTTCACCAGTAACCGGTTTTGTAAGGAGCGGCGGGGACGACAAGTATTGCTTCAATTCTTCGAACGACCTCTGGCATTCTTCAGTCCACTCGAAATCTTTCGCCTTCCTGATAGCCTTAAAAAAGGGGAGGCATCTTTCGGCTGACTTGCACATGAACCTTCCCAAAGCCGCCACTCTTCCTGTAAGCTCCTGAACCTGCTTGATTGTCTTAGGCGACTTCATGGCATGAATAACGCCTATCTTTTCTGGGTTTGCTTCGATACCTCGTCGAGATACTACGAATCCTAAGAACTTCCCTGATGCTACGCCAAACGCACACTTGAGCGGGTTTAGCTTCATGTTATAAGCTCTCAGGATGTCAAAGGTTTCCTTGAGGTCTTTCACATGAGCCTCGGCTTCCACACTCTTGACCAGCATGTCATCCACGTACACCTCCATGTTTCTCCCAATTGAGTCATGGAAGATCATGTTAACGAGGCGCTGATAAGTTGCCCCCGCATTCTTGAGTCCGAAAGGCATGACTTTATAGCAATATAATCCCCGTTCTGTAATAAAGGAGGTCTTGGGGATATCATCTACGCACATCTTGATCTGGTTGTACCCAGAATACGCATCCATGAAACTTAGCAGCTCATGACCCGAAGTTGCGTCAATCAAAATGTCAATTCGTGATAGTGGGTAGCTGTCCTTTGGGCAGGCCTTGTTGAGGTCAGTGAAGTCGATGCATATCCGCCAACGGTCGCTCGACTTGGGTACCATCACGACATTGGCCACCCAATCAGGATATGATATCTCCTCAATGAATCCGGCTGTCAATAACTTGTCGACTTCTTCTTCGATTTTCACTTGTCTTTCAAGAGCGAATGTCCTCTTCTTTTGCTTGACCGGCTTCTTGAGCAGGTCAACATTCAATTTATGGGTGATCATTTCCGGATCAATCCCAGGCATATCGAATGCCGTCCAAGCGAAGATATCTGAGTAGCTTCTCAATAAGTCCACAAGCTTGAGCTTCAGGTCGTCTGACAGACCTGTTCCCACCCTTACTGTCTTCTCTTGGTTTCCTGGATATAATTCGATATTAATGAGGTCTTCGGCGGGCTTGCCTCTCTCGACTTTAGTCTCATCCCTCTAATCCTCTATCATGAGGGTTTCTTTGGCTTTGTTTCGGCATGATGCCATGTAGCACTGCCGAGCCACCACTTGGTCTCCCTTCACTTCCCCAACTCCATTCTCCGTGGGGAATTTCATTTTCATGTGGTATGTTGATACCACCGCCTTTAATTGGTTTAACGCTGTTCGCCCCAAAATTGCATTATAGGCCGAAGGAACGCGTATCACCACGAAGTCTAGCATCAGCTTAGCTTGGGTCGGAGGGGCACCCACGGTCACGGGTAATGCAATAATTCACTCGCAAGCAACAGGATGGTTAGAAAAACCGTATAGAGGCGTATCTATCTTCCGTAAGCGGTCGGATGGGATGTTCATTTTTTGAAATGCTTCATAAAAAAGTACTTCCGTCGAGCTCCCATTGTCTACGAGGATTCTCTTCATGTCGAAGTTTCCTACCCGGAGTGTAACAACTAGGGGGTCATCATGAGGTGTTCTAGTGTCTCCCACATCGTCATCAGAGAAGGATATTGTTGGGGCCGGTTCTAACTTCTGCTTCTTAATCGACGGCCCCATAGTTGTGTGGACTTCTCTTGCGTAAGCTTTTCGTCCATGTCCGGAAGAACCTCCTGCGGCGATTCCTCCCGAGATAGTATTGATGACACCCGCATTTTCTTGTGCCTCTTCTCTTCCTGCTAAAGGAGTGGCTTCCCTCTTTTCATTTCTTTGATTAACATACCCTCGCAAGTGTCCGCGTTTGATAAGAGCCTCTATTGCACGCTTGAGCGATTCACACTTGTCGGTAGTATGGCCATGGTCGTTGTGGTAACGGCATCATAAATTCCTATCTCTCTGACTGGGCGCCGATCTCATCATGTCTGGTCTTTCCAGTATCTCTTTATCCTTTATCTCATGAAGAATATGCGATGGTCTAGCAGTCAATGGCGTCAGATTCTTCATGTCGAACATCTCTTTGGGGCGCCTTTCGTCCCTTCTTGAACGCTTAGAACCCTGTCCACCTCTTGGACTATTTTCTCGAGCTCTCTTTTCTTGCTCTTGCCCATTGTCTCCTCTGTGTCCTTTGTGGGTTTCTAAGTACTCTTCGGCCTGGATGTACTTGTTCGCTTTATCCAACAAGGCGCTCATGCTTCCGGGGGGCTCTTATTTACCGCAAATGCAAACTTGGTTATAGGATGAAGCCCACGCATAATAGCTGTTTACTTTACTGACTCATCCAGGTTATTTATTTCTAATGTCACCACATTGAAGCGTCCCAAATACCGCGACAAGGATTTGTTCCTTTCCTGGACCACGTTAAGGAGACTTGCTGAATTCTTCCTCCGAGTTCGGCTGCTCACAAAATGTTTTTGAAACAAGTCAGACAGCTGGGTGAAGGAATGGATGGTCCTGGGTCATAGAGACTTAAACCACGTATACGCCGCCTTCCTCAAAGTGTTGGGAATACCCGGCACATGACGGCATCTGAGACCTAGAGGAGCAGCATATTTGTTTGACACTGGTAGACGTGCTCTCCGGGGTCTCCGCTCCCATCATATAGACCTAGAGTGAATGCCTCCAGGCAAGGCCCAGAGATAGTTTTGCGAGAAGTTCGCCCTTGGGGACGCACTTTTCGTATGGAGCCATGAATTCGTCCTTGGGGACAACGCCTTTGGTTCGCGTAGCGTTGACCTCGAATTTCGCCGCCAACAACAGGAGGCGAATTCGTGCTGTTCTCCACTGACATCCCATGCCGAAAACATGATCCACTTCTGGTGACATGTTTTTCAGTTTCTTGTTCTGGCTGATAGCTGGGATCAGTCTCTGATTTATTCTTTCGACCATAGCTGGACCTTGAGGTCAGTCTAAGATGAAGGTTGCTGGGATCTAAACGCGTCTGGTTAGTAGAAATCATCGGGGCCACTTCTTCAAGCTTTTTCTGTAAGGTAGTTACCACACCATTAAGTTCGTGGACTTCTCTGGTCAGATCCGCATTCGGAGTGTCAAACAGCTTTTTGGTCAGGCGATGGCGCAAGTGTCCCCTCTTTAAAAGAGGGGTCGGGGAACGAGTTCCCTGGGAGCTGTCAGTCGTCTTCAGGGTGACTGAAGTTACATTAATCCAGTCGTTACTAGAATGTTGTTGGGATGGTGTTGGTTGCCGACTTCTTCGGCGGGAGCCGCTTGATTTCGCTCGTCGATTTTGGACAGAGCGGCTGGCTGGGGGAGTGTCTGAAGGTGATTGCCTAGCCATGTTCCTTGTCGGTCCCACGGATGGCGCCAAAATGTTACTACTTAAATCTTGATCGGGACCACAACAACTAGGAAATGAGCCTGCAAAATAGAAACACAGAGTGACCACCGGGGATGTTCCGGTGGAGGCGGCTCTGATGCTAAAGTCAGAACTACGGTACTAGGGTAGGATTCTGAATAACTGAAAATGCACTGAGCGCTTGTGTGTGAACTTGTCTGTGTACCTGAGGATCTGCCCAATATATAGGTCATTTCTAGACTCCTCTCTTCTTTAGAACTCTTTTCTGACTGATCCTTCTTTTAGAAGAGCCATGTTAGGACTCTTCTTTTAGCACTTGAATCCTTAACGGCTTCTATCACCTCTCTTAGGTTCTATCCCGATACAGATTCGTTAGTCCACTCAGAGTCAAACATGCCACGTGTCATTAGTCGGTTTGGTGGATATATTTAGCCATATCAGAAGTCAAATTCTATCCTTCGTATAGATATATCCATTGCATTTTGGTTGATGATTAACTGATATTTGGGCCCTTAGATTTTACCATGCTTTCTTCATGGAATGCTACCACATTGAATGTTAAACTTTGGGGTAAATTACAACAACATTTTGGCAAAATCATTTTTCTATCTTATCAAACTAATTGGAAACATTATATAGGTACATCCTCTTTTACCTTTTTTGACTATTTCTGATCAAATTTTTTATTGGCCATATTCCGTAGCATTGTGTCCGGCTTCTAACAAGTGCTCTTTCGATAAAATAACTTCGCCAGAGTAGGAATAACAAGAATACGTTGACCAATATTACAAGTCATAAGAATCTTCTTTTGGATTTCTCATATTTATTTACTTACTTTATTGTTTTACACTACTCGGCATATCCATGTATGTGTATCGCTTTTGTAGCTCAAAATCAATGTAGAAGTAAAATAGATATAAAAGTAGAATATAAAAACACATATGGTTGATGACCCCATTGGCAATCCTCTAATGTTTAATGTAATGTTTGATTACACTGTTACAAGTGATTTGTACAGTCTAAAATCTTGAAAAACACATACCCCTCATTTTATTCGGGTTATAATAAAGAAACTAAATCCACACTTACATTACATCAGAGTATAAAAAAGTACATGTGTTTGTAATAACATTGTGCACTCGGTTTTAGTTAGCACTTGCTCTTTATTTCAAGCCTGTATAGCTAATAAAGTAAGGAGGTCAAGTTAGTAACTGAAGAGTGACATATAATTATAATATCCCACGTAGTGATAATTGATGCTAAATATAATTTTGTAGGAATTTTCACCGGTTACCTGCACTTTTTTAGTGTCATCACTCAAATAGTACTAGCATATTCAGTGCCCTTAATTGTTGTAATATGATAATTCAAGCCCCTTGCTACATTTACAAGAGAGAAAACAAACAAACAAACAACAATGATTTTGCTAACAATACCTTTGCGGATGCTATCAAGAATTGTAATAACAACCTCGGTTAACCCCTCCAAACTAATGTATGCTTCTTTAATTACGTGAACACTCTCAACAACCTAGAATTTGAATCGTCACTCAAAAGAGAAACTTTCACGTGAACTTTTATAAGATACTATTAGGTAATATTGACGTTTAACACTAATTCAATCTGAATATTTTGAAGCTATCATTGTAACTACGTAATTCAAATTAAGACCTAAACCGGTTGTTTTGAAGAGCAATGAATTTTGGGATTGTACTTGTGGTGGTTAAAGAGTCGATTCACAGAGATAGTCATGGGTGTTTGTAGTGTGTTTGGGGTCTTTAGGAGATGGTGTGGTGGTTGAAATTTCATATAGTGATAGTTATTGCCTTAGAGAGCTAATTGATTATGGAATGTGATGATGATTAATGGCCTGGTTATGCTTGGCATGGCTTTGTGATCGAAAACAGATGAATTGCTGATTGTGGCTATGAAGGCACAAATGTCAGCGGTGGTAGTTATAGCCATAGAAACCAACAAAATACACGACGACGCTGATAGTCATCTGTTATATTCTTCATTACTCATTAGAGGAGAAGCCGTTATTGCCTGAGGTGTAGAGTATTGAAACTATTGATGGTGATTGTGGAGGTGTAGATATGGCCATAGTAGGAAGAGATGCGATATCGATGCTAGGGAACTAGCAAAAGCAAGAAGGGGATTAACGATGATGGTCAAGATAGTAAGCTCGAGTGCCGAAATGAAATAACATTGGACTTTTTTGGACGTCCAATTTCGTGAGTCCATTTTCCCATGAACTCGAACTAACTCTTGATCATTTGTGCTATTAACACCCACCAATACTATTACGAGAAGCTTCTTCTTTAGTTAAAACAAATTAGAAACAAGAAAACTTGATATGTTGCATGTACAGTGTTACAAAAATTGAGACCTATCATACATAAGTATTAAAAGTCTCCATCTTTCGTCAACTTTTTTGCTGACAATTATATTCTTTGTGGCAGTAAGTTTTAACAAATTGCTCCATGCGAGTGCACTTCATGCCAACAAATCCAATTAAATATATTGTTGGTTAGCATAAAAAATTTTCTATGTGGATTGAGAAAGACTTTGAAGACTATGTGCCGAACTATTTCTTTGAAGATGATATACTATCAAATTAGCTGACAACAATAAAGAGGTATGCAAGTATTGCTTAACAAATACTATATTATCCAAAATTTGTATTTTTTACCTTCATTAGTTTCAATCAGGTTTGTAGGAACAACTACGGTAGCTCAAAATAAGTAGCACATAAAGAAATTCAAAACTTAAAAAAAAGCCTTAAAATGATGATAATGCATATGTTATATTAAGCACCCTCAATAAAGTTTTAGGTAAAAAAACTAAAAGGAAGAATAGAGTTAGATAATACTTTTTTTTTTTTGAAAGAATCATAATTGTAATTTATATGACCCGTCGGTATGAAAATTTGAACTTAGGACCTTAAGATTATTTCAAGGCCCTTTGTCACTTTAACCATGCCTTGGGGTTAAGTTAGATAATACGTTTAATAATTAGTTTTTCCCCACTTTTATTAGAGTTGAAAAATATAGTAGGCAATTCATTTTCATGACATCATCTAAAATTGTTAGATGAGAGTTTGAACTAACTTATCTTTGTGGTTGCTTTAATTTGTTTTGAAAAAATTTTGGCTGCTACCCCGGTTGAAAGAATTTTCCTTCTACTCCTTATATAACAATAATTCATGGTCGCTGTATGTTTCTATTGTCTTTTATTTAGTGACGCTAAAAAAAGTGCGACTAAGAATTATCGTTGAAAGTGTTAGCAGGAAAGCCAGTAAAAACATTCAGTGACTATTAATTGTCATTATATACGGTGTTGAAGAAAAACTGTTTTTCCTTTTTTAGTTATAAAAAATGCCTATTTTTATTTAATCCCGTACATTTTACACGGGTCCATTAACTAGTCATTACAAACTTAAAGCAGTGCCCCTCATATATATAAATAATATTACGGATACCATATTGTATCCGTCGTATTCGTAATATTATTTATATATATGATTGACTAGATCGGCACCACTATGGAAGCAAAGTCCAATAGAGGTTGGCAGTATAATATATTACATACGCCATTATTAACAAATGAAGTTCCTTCTGACTGTGGACTTTTGAAGTTCCTTCTTAACCGATCACACCTTCATTCCCTATAAGAAACACATCTTCTACTACCCAACTTCATCCTTTGCTCTGCTTGACCATATGGATCTCACTCTCTCATGTCTACTGCTCTTTGGGCTACTCTATGCATCTTTCTCTTTATTCTTCAACTTCCGTAAAAAGTCCCCCCCTGACCAGAGATATCCTCCTGGCAATACGGGTTGGCCATTTATCGGAGAATCGCTTGAATACGTCGCCTCAGGCAGGAATGGCACTCCCGATAAGTTCGTTAGAGAGAGGATGGACAAGTTCTCACCGGAGGTATTCAAAACCTCCATTGCCGGAGAAACCGTAGCAGTATTCTGTGGAGCAGCGGGTAACAAGTTTTTGTTCTCCAACGAGAACAAGCTTGTGGCCTCCTGGATGCCATCCACATTCCTCAAGATCATCAATGCAAAAAAGAGCGAAACCGGCGCTATCTTACAGGGAAAAAGGCTGAGAAGTATGCTCCCGGAGTTCCTCAAGCCGGAAGCACTTCAAAAGTATTTGCCAGTCATGGATCGCATGGCCATGCAACACTTGGAGAGAGACTGGAGTGGTGCATCTAATAAGCAAGTTAAGGCTTACACCCTAGCGAAGAAGTTCACATTCGAGACGGCGTGCCGGGTCTTTATGAGCGTGGAGGATCCCAATCAGGTGGCGAGTTTCGCAACCAACTTTGGCCTCGTCGCTGCTGGGCTCTTTGCCGTGCCAATGAACTTCCCTGGCACGACATTGCGTCGTGCAATAAAGGCCGCCGATCACATCAGGTACGAGCTGTCGACTATCCTCAAGGAGAGAAGGAGGCAATCGAATGAGAAAACAGATATGGGAACTCCCGATCTTGCTTCCCACTTACTGCTTTCCGCGGATGAGGATGGCAAATTCTTGACAGAGATCGAGGCTGCTGAACTGATCTTGGTCATACTTTTCGCGAGCCATGATACAGTGACCGCTGCTATTACTTTCGTTGTTTGCTATCTTGCAGATCATCCTGATGTCTATGCTCAAGTCGTCAAAGGTAAATCCCAATCTCAGGGTGAAATTCATGCTTTATTTCTTTCTTTACTCTGTATCTGAAACAAATCAAATCGTTGACATGCACCTGCAGTTATTTTAAACCCAACAGCAACGTCTCCTAAAAACAGATAAATAATCCATTCTGTTTCCGCATCTCCTGTAACTAGAGCTGTTTCCTGACAATTAACTGACTGGCTTCCATTTTCCTTAAACTTGGTTTACCTTCGAAATAGAACAAACGGAGATTTCGAACTCCAAAGGACCAAGAGAGAGGTTGAATTGGGAAGATGTCCAAAAGATGAAGTATTCTCGGTGCGTTTTAAATGAGGTATTGAGGATACAACCTGTTGCTCCAGGAACTTTCAGAAAAGTTATTAAGGATTTCACTTATGCGGGCTTTAAGATACCAAAGGAATGGAAGGTGAGTTTTCACTATTTCTACATAAAACCTTCTTCAATGATTTTTGCTTCATATTACAGTGTAGTTCCATGCACGTATAGATTGATCCTTGTTGCCATAATCACAATCACAGGCCTTTTGGAGCGTTTATTCAACACACAAAGACCCAAATTACTTTCCTAATCCGGAGAAGTTTGACCCGTCAAGGTTTGAAGGAAATGGACCAGTACCATACAGTTTTGTACCATTTGGAGGAGGACCCAGGATGTGCCCCGGCAACGAGTATGCCCGTCTAGAAGTACTGATCTTCATGCATAGGTTGGTCACAAAGTTCAAATGGAAGAGGTTGAATCCAAATGAAAAGATCATCATTGAATTATCTCCGGTTCCAGTAGATGGTCTTCCGATTCAGCTCTTCCCTCACAAAAGTTAAAAAAGTATTATGTCTAAAGGGCTGGAGATTCAGAAGTACTGATCTTCATAAGATTTGTATAATCTCGTCAAAAGTATGTTTATGTTTTGTTCTAAACTTATAATAATGGCCAACAAACTCCTCCTCTTTTTCTTGGCTTGCCTGATGCAAATAATCGCCTCTCTTGCTAAAAATTACAACAACAATTCTCCAGCAAAGTACGATTACCGACACTGTTACGTTTACACGCAAAGAACGAAATTCAAAGTCTCGCGAACATCTTGCCGAACATATAACGTGCAGTTTAGCAAGAGCTCTTCCACCATTGAAAAGTTTGCATATAATCTGAATCAAGCAGCAAATTGATCTGCAGCCATCTCCCAATAAATGTTGGCACCAATATTTTCACGAATGGTGTGCAGACACGTGGCATAGTGATAACCACAAAAGAGTGTATAAATGAAGAATGTGGAAAAAACACGATTGCAGTAGTTATCATTTGTTACCAAATTACAAGGAAGAGATAAATGAGCAAAATAAACGTGGGAAAACGAAATGTTTGAATAAACCGTACAAGAAGGAGGAAACCGCCAAATAGTGTCATGGTCGATTGCGTTGAAACAAACGTGGGAAAACGTGCCAAAGAAAATTGGTTAGTGGAGATTTCTAAAACGGGCCATGATCAGCATGATTGAGGGAATTTCGGAAAAAGCAATCGATTGTGGGGTCCGAGAAGTTGTCTCCAACGAAGATAAGGGATGCCAGTTACTAAAGGAAGACAGTTACAAATATTACAAGTATAAAAGCAGATGGAAGGCAACATAAAAAGGGGTCATCGTCAATCTCTTAACAAACTTAGACTAGGAAGATTAGCATGTTGAAATTCCTTAGAGTAGTCTGCTAGATGATTTGTATAGTGTCAATAGAGAGACCAAGTACGTTGTAGAAATCGTATTCATTGTGTTGTAAGAATTGTCTTTATAATTCCAGTGGACGGATCATTTGTTGATCATTTCAACATATTATCTGTCACGCCCCCAAAACGGAAGCCGTGACTGAAATCAAATTTTCGATATACCGTTATAATTCTGGTGACACAGGTATAAACAGAGCAACTAAATCCTTTAAAATAAGATATCTCCATAAAACAAAAGTCTGGTACAATCCATTATCTGAATAATCCCTTACAAAACCATCTACAAAACGCAGCGGCTAAAACAAATTACACTGAGTCAATTCTATCAAATTACCCACATCCGGGTAAAGATCTCAAACTAAAGCTACAAAGTTGAACTAACTAAAACAAATGTCTCAAACTCCAACACCGTTACAAAGATCCTTAGTCACTTTCTTTAACCTGTGGCAAGGGGCAAGGCAAAGCGAAAGGGTGAGCTCAAATAGCTCAGTAAGGTACAAAAATGACAAGATATCAAAGCAAAAACTAACAAAGTCGAATGACAATACTTGATGGAAATTGGCAAACCAAATTCTTATATCAAATACCAAAACAAACGTGATTAAGCATTAACCGTAAGCATATATATAATATGTCGGGAATGCTACACAACAAAAATATACGATGACTATGTTGGTCATAAGACCCAAACGTCGAACCAAACGTACAAACATCAAACGTGTGCTACCGGTAGCATGCTAAGCATCTATTAATCGCCAGCATATAATCAAACGTGTGTCCAAAGGACCCTCTCAAATTCGAGAGTTGTTCAAACATAGTCATTAGCAATCATCAATTGACGAGCACCGTAAGAAAGGTTTAACGAGATTAAAGCCACTTAACTCTGAATTTTGATTGAACGGGACACGCTAACAGAAGTAGTACAAAAATACGAAAAGATAGCAAAATGTTGCCAATTTTGCAGTATGCCCAAGAAATGGCAAGCACACAGTGTAAATGCATTAGCAACCGAACACTAACTGGACCGCAATGGAATAAAACAAACCATGAAGAGGTAATTTCGGACAAAGAAGATTACCACCACCTAAACAAGAAGAAACTAGACCTTATTCTAAGGCTTGGTTGTATTAGAAATGAAAGAAGACAAGAGGCTAAAGGTTTTACAGTAAACATGGGTAACAAAAACATTGAACAGCCAAGAATTTCCAGCAATTAAAATAAGGCAGCTTGGTCCAATGATTTCAACATGTGGGGGCAAGGTGAAGAAACAATCAGTAAGGTGAATTGTGTGAACCTATACTACCATTAACAAATAGAGTCTTTCAAGATTTCAAAGGATCAGAATATGGATTAAACCAAAACCACCTGTATTCCTCATAACTAAGGCACTCACGAATTGTTGTAACAAAATAGCATGAAGAGATTATAATGGATGAAGACAATGACACCGCCTGAGAAGAAAGAAAAAGACCAACACGTGGCTGGCGAAAGACACTGCCCAGAAACAATGGAAACAAGAAATGATTAAAAATGCAAGACCTAGCCTTACAATCAAGATGGTTTTAGGAACCGAAATTCATGGCAGATGGATTGTCTAATTTTTTCGTCTATAAACAGCACTACGAGAATCAAGGTGAAAGATGTACAAAATTATATGGTTCAAGACCTGTTAACAATTGCCAAAAGGCTCCATGTGATCAACCATTAAACGAGACAAACCATGAAAATTAAACAAAGAAGATAGACGCACAGGTGCTACTAGCTTCGCGGAGAACCGAATAAACAATAAGATCAATTTGTACCAATGAAATCTGAACTCGAAAATACCCTTGCCACAGCAAAGAGGTTAAAATCCCTTACCTTATACAAGCAATTCGGCGAAAGCTCAATCCCTCAGCGCTACGATACTCGATTTACACCAAAATTCTTCAAAAAACACAAGGTTAGGGGCTGAAATTAAGAAGAACCAAAGGAGGCAGCAAGAGGATCGAAAGAGGGCTGGAAGAAAAAGAAGAAGAAGAACTATTTATATTAAAGCCCTAATTGGAAAATTACACAAAACCCCCCTGGACTTTATCCACTTATTCAAAATGCACCAAAACTTTTCTAATATCATTAAAAGGCCACAAACTTAGTTAATTAGCTATTGATTTATTTATTTATTTTAAAGTGACAGAAAATTATTAAAATATGGGGTATTACATTATCTTTAGTTAGTTTTCCTTTTTAGTGATGTCCTCAGGCCCGAGAGGAAAAAAAGATCTCACACAGTTCATCAATTGTGTCGCAGGCGCACGATTGATAGTGAGTTTGCCTAGCAGTGCAAACATTGGCACGTCCAGTGGGACCAGGTAGCTAAAAAACAAAAACCATGCCAAGCACACGGAGTAATGTTGTGAGGCAAAGTGGTACCACTAATGGTATCGAAAGTCCAAACACCAACAACAACGGTGACCACTCGGAAGAACAAGGAATAATCAAGCCATTAATGGCGTGAATAGGATTGAAAATATGAATGCTAACGTTCAAGAATCAGGAAATTCCAACGGAGGAAGCTCTAGTGACAAGGGAAGTCCTAACATGGGGATGCCGACTATTGGCCACAGTAGCCAAACTTTGGCACAGATGATGGACCAGGTTAGTTCATCAACGCAAGAGTTTAAAGACATGGTGTCTGGATTGATGATTGCTATGGAAAATCAAAATGTGTCTTTGAATAAACTGGTTAGTGAGCACAGTCAATTTGGTTCCAAAATAGCAGAGGAACTGAAATGAGCTTCAAAGGAAAGAAATACCTCTGAAAGAGAAATGATAAAAGGTCTGTCGGGAGAAATTCAAAAACAGAATTCTTCTCTCGCTAAGGTGGTAAATCTAAACCTACAAAAAGGGAAAGCCCCTGTTAATGGCCATATTGATCCGTTGGAGATCGACGATTTTCCTATAAGGATCGAAAATGCTGTAAAACAACCAAATGGTTTGAGTTCAAATTAGCCGCACGATTCTAGTTGGTATATTCCCGCACCTATCGAAGGAGGAGAAAACGGGCCAAATAGGAAAGAAGTAGGAGGAAGTGGGACAAAGAACTACATGGCCTAATAATATCAAAGTTCCCAGAAATGGAAATGGCCAGTACTATGTTGGCTAGGGAGTAGAGAGTACATACGCCCCTCCTCATAAGAGGAACCCAGAAAGGGTAAATAGGTTTGAAAACCCTATGTTCGAAGAAACGATAACGGTCAAATAAACGATAGGGAAATGATGGGTTACAAATATATACTACATCTACCACATGAATTTCCATCGAGTGGGAATGGGCCAAGTGCCACATTTACCGCATGAATTCCATCGAGTTGAAATGGGCCAGATGCCACAATTTCCTCATGAATTTCCACGAGTTGGAATGGGTCAGGGATATAGGCCTATTGATAGGCCTCTATATCGAAAACCATACCCTGATGATATCGACCAGTGGGAAGTACCTAGGGGGCAAAGGTCCCAGAATTCAGCATGTTTCATGGTGAAGGAAATCAGTTAACCATCGAACATATTGCTAGGTTTACCTTCCAGTGTGGAGACTTGGGCCAAGTAGATTGTATTAAGTTAAAATGGTTTCAGTATTCATTGACTGGGGTAGCATTCTCATGGTTCACAAATTTGCCTCCTAATTCAGTGTTCTCTTTTAGAGACATGGAAGCTTTATTCCATGCTTAATTTTTCAAAATGGAACATAATATTTTGCTGGCTGATTTGGCTAGATTGAAGCAACATTCAGGAGAAAATGCCAAGCAATTCTTAGAAAGGTTCAAAGCTTCAAAAAATAAATGTCATTTTCAAATGCTAGAGTCGGAGTTGGCAAATTTAGCCCTCAATGGCCTAGATCTGGAAATTAGGAAAAAGTTCGAAGGAATGGAATTTAGGAATGTTTTTGAGTTACATCGTCCAGGGTGACTCGATATGAAACTTTGTTGAGGGAAGAACAGATTAAGAAGAATTCCTCAATGGGAACTTATTATCAAGATCCCATCGACCTAGAAGTGGATGCTGCAGAGATGGTTGGGAAGAAACCAGTCACCTGATACTTTGGTTAAAGTCAAAAACCCCATCAGCTTGCCCTTGAGCCAGCCAAACAAGTTGAATCCGTCACCCCCGTTGAGGAAATACCCATTCGATATAAATCAAGCAGATCAGATCTTTGATCATCTCTTGAAGATTAAGTTCATTCAGCTTCAGGGTCCTCTTAGAGCCCCAAAGGATAACAAGACTAAGTTTTGTAAGTGGCACAATACTATCAGTCATAACACTAATAATTATGTTATTTTCCGTAATGCGGTGCAGGACCAAATCGAAGTTGGACTCCTCAAGTTTGTTGACAAAGAAAAAGAAGTGATGGAAGTAAACAGTGACCCTTTCCCAAAAATGGCACTTGATATCAACATGGTATCGGTGGATTACAATCCAGTCGATTGCTCAAGTGAAGACGAAATTTCGGAAGGCTGTAACTTCAAGACAAGGAAACCCTTGGAGAAAGATTGTAACAGGAGGAAAACTAAAGAAATGGTAAGTTCAGATTATGATATGGATGGAGGTTTTGAATTACGGAAACAAGAAGAGAGAAGGCATTTTCTGGGCCGATAAAGAAAACAACTCCAATAGAGGGAGTTTGATTATAAAGTTGGGCACCTCGGTGTCAAAACTCAAACCGATAGGGGAGCCAGTGTGTCAGAGTTGTGGCTCCTCCAAAGAATGGTCAAAGAAGATGTGGCAGAAAGAACGGTTGATAGAGAATAAAGTTTGCAGATAACCGATACAAGAAGGCAGACCAAGGAAGCCAGAGGTCTTTCAATTAGAGATGAGTTTTAAACAGCCAAATATGGCTAACCAGGTCATTTATCAAAAAAATGTGGGACCTAGACATTTTGGTTCAAAAATGGTAAAGCCAAGGTTTGGGCCGTTTGATTCGACGTATGTGTCGAAAAACTACAAAGGAAAAAAACCTATACCGGCTGGGTAGCGAGACAAATTTCGAATGATGCGAAGATATCGAGGGGAATCAAGGATGTTGAAGCCAAAAGTCCCCTCCGATGGTTATTGGCATACAGTTGGACACGAGAAAGTCTCATTCCCAGAAACATATCAAGATTTAAGTAGAACACAGAAACGAAGGGTTCAACGAAAGTTTGTAGCTATAATACAAAGGGAGTTGGAGATCAAGCAAGCCCAACTTGAAAAGAGGAAGTGGATCTGGACAAGAGAAGAAGAAGGTATGAACTCAACTGGAGTACAACCTAAGAAGCAAACAGAGGAAGAGATTCTTTAGGAGATGGTTGCAAAAGGGAGGTTTCAACCACTCAAGAAAATGTCCGTTAGCAAGGGAGCAAAGATGGCTTTTCCTGACGAAAAAGAAGATACGAAAGGAGGCGGGGTGGCTGACGAAGACAAGAAAATATAAAACAAAATAAAGTTACTCTTTGGAGAACACGAAGCAAATATCGACTGCAACATGGTGTTTATTCTTCCTTTCACATTTGAAGCAAAGGGAAACAAGTGATTCGGAATGAAGAAGACGTGGAGGATGATAGGGTACCAGTACCCAATAGCTTCGCAATCAAAGAGATAGACGATGTAATAGATGGAGTAAGTCAAAACCATTCAAGCAAGAGAATCATGATCGATCTTGGAAATAGGGTCATATTGACAAAACCAGATCCTCAAAAAATAAGGCATCTGAAGCCTCTGTTTATTTCCACATGGATGGACGGTCCACCAGTGGCTAGAGTACTGGTTGATAATGGAGCTGCAGTGAATATTTTACCCACAAGAATGTTGAGGAAGTTGTGTAAGGATGAAAAGGATTTAATTCCCTCTGAAATTTTGGTATGTAATTTTGCAGGAGGAGTCTCAAAGCCAAAAGGTGTGGTCCCGATAGAGCTTACAGTAGGGAAAAAGCAAAAATGTTGCCATTTTTTGTGATCGATTCTTCCTCAAGTTTTAACTCTTTACTCGAAAGGGATTGGATACACGTAAATGGCTGTATACCATCCTCGCTTCACCAAGTTTTAATATGTTGGAGGGAAGATAAAGATGGTAAGAAATTAGCTGAGTTAGTTTGGGCCGATGACAAACCATTCTTGGCAGACTCAAATTGCCTTGAAGCAAAATTTTACCAGCAAAGTATAGAACCAATAGTCCTGGATGAGGACGGGATATTAGTGGATGGCCAAGGAATCGACTCGATGGTAGGATCTGGCAACAGAAGGTCCTCGCCAAGTACATGTGAAAATAGTTATTAATGATTAAGTTTCCACAGAAGGGATGTGGAGTGCAATGGAGGCTGGAAGATGTTTCCGTAGCTAAAGGTTTGGAGACTAAAGGAAGTCGCAAAATTTTTGAAAGTCAGCCGATGGTTGATTAGACGACATGGCCATTATTGGCCTACCATAATGGAAGATTGCGTTCGATATGCAAAGGGATGTCAAGCTTGCCAAAAACATGGAGCCGTTCACCGTGCACCATGCATAGAATTGCAATCGATAGTGAAACCCTACCCTTTCAGGAAATGGGCCATGGATTTGATAGGTCAAATACATCCTTCTTCATCTAAAAGGCATGGATTTATAATTTTGGCAACTGATTACTTCACAAAATGGACAGAAGCCAAGCCAATGAAAACAGTTACACAAGAGAATGTAATCACCTTCATCAAAGAAAACATAATTCATCGATTCAAATTACCTCAAACAATCACAACTGATAGAGGAGCCGTTTTTACCGGGGGCAAATACGTGAGTTCGCCAGAGAATACAAGTTTGAGATAATAAACTCTACCCCTTATTATGCACAAGCAAATGGTCAAGCCGAAGCAACTAATAAGTCTATTAAACACATTATGGAGAGGGCTATTGAAGATACTCCAAATGATTGGCATCGGTTGTTATCGAAAGTTCTTTAGGCATTCCGAACTTCCCCGAGGTCTAGTACATGAGTAACTCCATATGCCTTGACATATGGGCATGATCATGTAGTACATATGGAAATAACAGTAAGGTCTTTTCATGTAGCTATGCAAAAAAGCATGCCGGTGACAGGATACAACGAAGCTATGACGATTGAGTTGGAGGATCTAGATGACCATCGCTTGGACGCATTGGATAGATTGCATGCCCAAAAGCTAAAGGTAAGTAGATCTTACAACCGAAGAGCTTTACCAAAAACATTTCAAGAAAGAGACTTAGTGTGGAAAACTATATTACCTATAGGGTTAAAAGACCCAAAATTTGGAAAGTGGTCACCAAATTGGGAAGGACCCTTTTTAGTCCATAAAGTTCTAAGAGGCGGGGCATACCGGCTGAAATCACTAGAAGGAAAATTGCACGCTAAGCCGATCAATGGCCGATACCTAAAAAAGTATGTCCCTTCCATGTGGGAAGGAGTCAAGCCAATCGATAGGGATGGTCTGCATTAGCCTGATAAAGGCTAAGAAAAGCAAGAATAAAGAAAACTGAAAATAAAATCTAAAAGAAAGTCATTTGATTACAAATAATAGTCCAAAACAATAGCCAACCAAAGAAAGTAGCTGTTTACATCAAACATCAAAAGCAGATTGAATTTCTGCCCACTGACTTTCTGCCCTAGACATAATTTGGTCCGCGAAGGTGAGTTGGTATTGAGTCTTAGCTCGTTTCTTTAAAGGCTCTTTCATAGCTGCGGCTAAATCGACAACCTCTTGGTAAACACTATTTTGCTGCTCCAACAGATTTTGCTCCTTCTGATTTAGGGCACTCATCTTCGCTTCCAACTGTAACGCCTCTGAAATCCGGAGCTCCATCGCCCCGAACTCCTGGGTCGTTAACCTACCAGATCACATCAAACCTGTCAGACGTGCTCACTAACACATATTCCAAATCATCTAATTCAGCATCAACTCATATTTCTAAAAAATATTGGATCACAATTGCTTAGCTTAAACTATTACAGCTTAGGTTCTTTGCAATTCAAATTCTCTAAGATCAGTAATAGTACCGACCCACGCAGGGGTCTTACTATACCGTAGTGATGGGCTCATTAGAATCTCACTCAGTCTCTAACCCATTCCCGAACCATCTACTACCGATCATCACCTGCAGAAGGGAATCAAACGAAGGGTGGGCTTTTGAGAGCTCAGTAAGGTCGCTTAAGGACCAACAAAAGAATTACAAGATGATTCCAAGAATCCAACTGACGGAGATTTCCAGAATACTTCAAATGGTCAAAAACTCAATGATTTCCAAAAGGATCAAAAACTCATCAGAAATAGATACCAAAATAAATTAGAACAAACACGACGGATCCCAAAAACCATCAATAATAGATCATTTCTAGAGTCATCATTTCCAAAATATAATGAAGATTTTCCAAAGGATTTCAACAGAAGCACAGATCATTTCAGATAAATACTTTTCAGACAGTTCCGTAATAGTCACGGCACTATATAGAGTAGATAAAATCGAAAATCAACATTGATCCTGGGTGATTGCAATGCCATTCAGACAAAGCACAGAAGTGTACACATGCATGATGTACCAGAATAATTACTAGTCCACTTAGGTACGAGCCTGCATTCCATGCAGGATTCAGACCAGCGTTATAACCCCCGCCTCAGAACAGAACAGATAACCCAGGTCAACACAGAAAAATAAATAATATCAATGAGCCTTAACATAAGCTCAATCACCGAAATCAATTCAGATTCCAATAACAATAATCATACTGACACAAGTCAGCATTCAGAATTTTCAGAAGAAAAATCACAAATAAACAACAAAAACTATTACGAATAATTATCGAGTTTTAAGCACGACAATCCGAAAGAACGGATACAAACAATTGTCAAATCTGCTCAGCACACAATAACAGGCGAGTATCAAAAGATTTCTAAATAATTGATTCAGGTTCAATATTGGGGTTTTCTGGGCAATAACATGTTGATAGCAATACACAATTCAGAGTTCAGCATTAGCCATAAGTAAATCAATGAGTACTTATGAGTACGAGTTATCAAAATAAGAGTTCGGACGAAAGTCCTTACCTAGGGTTCAGATAGAATCCCTTACCTGGATCTGCAACTAAACTATCTAACCGGAAGTCTTCAGCTTTAACCTAAATGAGATGATCAAATCATCATATCATAATCTACAACACAATATTATAACTTAATAAGGACTCACATATGCTCCTAAAATGAATCTCCCTCACCGCGTATGTAGAATTACCACAACACCCTTGAGGTGTAAAATTACCAAAAAGCCCATCTCCGACTGAAATTACCAAAATGGTCTTCTCGCAAGTTAGAATCACTATAATAACCTTACCGTATGCAAATTTACTCAAAAATACCCTTTATGGGTAAAATTACCAAAATATCCCCTCGGGGTAGCAAATTACCAAAATACCCCTGGGGTTCCCAACGTCGAAAAAATCCCAAAAAATCTTAAAATGCTATTTTAAGCATCCTGATATCATTTCTGGTCTAAAATGTATTTTAAAGAATTTTCGCCAGAAAATCCTGAACCGGTGACCAGACCGAGCACTAAAAGGTCAGTTTCTCGACAAATACCTATATGCCTCGGAATGGCACGAAATTTTATATAAGAATCATATCAGTAAAATAGGGTTTCTATAAAATTTTCAGATTAAAATAACTTGATTTACTATGCTAAATAATTTGATAAATGTCTTTAATCGGTACCCCAATTTAGCGTTCTTCCCGGACCTTGAAAATTCCCAAAACATTCCGGAGAGTAGTTCTCGTAAAAAAATTAGGGGTTACAGTTTTGTACTTTGTCTAATTTTGGCCTTAACTATTTATAAAAATTCGGATTAAAACTAATTAATTGATTTTCTACCTTTAGTGACAAAAATAGTCACTATTCAAATCAAATGCACACACTATTACCCCTTCACGCACACATACTTTCTTCAACCTTCAGCCGAGGCATATGGCTGCTCCAACTCACACATACACCCCTGAATTCATCACTAATTCAGTAAAAACCATCTACATGGATAACTAACACCCACTAACCTAACTTAGATGTAATTACACCTCATTACACCACCCCATACACCCAGATTATCACACATACACACCCCTACACACCAAGAACACACACACACAAAGTTCAGTCACAAATACTCACTGAACACACACCAACTCACACCCAAACCCCTCGAAAATTCATTGAAAAATTGCAATTCCACTTACTAACTTCATAAACCCACACAACAACCAAGGTTTTTCATGAATTCACTTGGTTACACTTGAAATCCGAAGCTTAGAAATCCCAGAAAAATACCTTCTGCGTGGCCATGTTCATGGTTCTCATACTCACTTCACAGTTACTAAAAACACACCCAAATCCTATAATTACACACTAGGCTATGCATACTACAAATTCGGAGGCTTACCCCTGGAAAATGAGCTTGAATTCCCCTCTTTTCTGCCCCGTTTTTTTCCCCTCCCCGAGCTGCCCTGTTCTTGTTCTTCTTTCTGGGTTCATAGTTACTGTTCATCCGAATTTTCCCCTGTTTTTTTTCTTCTTCTTTCCAATTAGGATAAAACCAATTAAAACTATATATATATATATATATATATATATAAACATCAGAATAGTCATCACAGGAGGTGGCATCTCCCTACACGAAAATTTCTGAAAAATTGACACAGAAAGCTTAATTTTCAAAATTTGCAAAATAGCCCCTCAAGTTTCAAAATTTACAAAATGACCTCGAAAGTTTCAAAATTTGCATTTTTGCCCCAAAATTCTTTAAGCTCCAATACGCTAGTAATACCCGGGCATTGCCCAAAATTAACGCCCGTCTATTTTTGGGAGCCCCAATGATTATTTTAACAAACTGCCGAAGTTCGGGATATTACATTCTTCCCCCCTTATAAAAATTTCGTCCTCGAAATTTGCTCACGGATATCCCATCACTCCCGACATCTAGGTACTATGCTTCCGTTGCATCGCTCAGATAACTTTCGCTGTAGGTAAGCTACACCTAATCTTCGTTCCTACATTCGTTTGTTAAGAATGCCCGATACAATTATTAATTTAAAATCGTCATGCTAAATCCATACTCTATTAAGCGAACACCCCACTCTAACCATTCCAAAACTTTACGAATGAAGACTTAGCTAGTACAAAACCATAAGTAGAACCTAGGCCGTTCTGAATTTTGCACGTATCAGACAAATTATGTCAAGCTCTAATATGGTAGGCTTCTCAAATATTATGCTGATCCTACACCAGAAATCCCACCAGTTGCATTGTTTACTTATGACTATAAGCTCAACTTTAAAATCAAGGCATACTGAAATACTAAACGATGGTCACACATGACCTACGGTCTGCCCAAGCTAACATGGGTAGGGTAATCAGTTCTTATAAGCATTTACACCTCGCAATCATGAAAAGAGATAATCAATTAAAGACAAAAATTGTAGCCATTAGGCTTTCACTGTACACTTTAATGCCTCAAAACAACGAGTCCAAATTATTACCAAGTTCATCACCTAGGGACATGTCATCTTAACATAGCTTTGTATTGCATACTTACGGTTCCGCATACACTTCACAGAATGACTGAAAACTATAGCTACTATGAGTTCATTGCACACTTCGGTGCCTTAAATCAAATGGTCCAAACTGTTACTGGAGTCATTACAGAGAGGTGTGTTATCTTAACACAACGCAAAATATAATTTTGCACTCACGTGTCTTTCACTTCTACCAAAGTTTAAAGCCCTAAATTATCACATCACTTCTAATTCACAGTCACATTATTTACAAAAGTCTTATAGCCTTATCCTTCAATCATCTATTTCAATTAAATCGTTAAAATCTTTTGGTTCCGAAAGCAAATAACTAGCGGTCTATTACTGCGGGTTAAACCAAATCTCCATCTTATACCGAATCATCGAATAGCTTATCCAGACTTAATTCAAGTTCCCAGAGTCTATTCTCGCTCATAGATTATCTGAGGTTTAAGGATTTACCTAACCTCATATCCAGGTAGGGGAAACTATGCAAATAATGATAATAATAATCGCAATCAGAGAGTCAAAATATAATTTTTTTTAACAAAATCATGCATATTGGTTCTTGGGGTTCACAACAAAAGTTCTGTGACATTTCATAAGAAACGGCGGAAACAGAAACAATGACACGGGTCTGACGAAGCAAAGTCAACCAAACAACTCGGAACAATCAAAATCGGAAGGAGTTATTGGTCCTTAATAAAATTTGTAGCTTTCCCATGGCCAGTTGGTCAGATACTACCTCATCAAGTCCAAATAGATTCAAAAGGACAGATAAATATCTCAGAAAGGAATAAGACGAACCAGCATGAATGACATCTTCTCTGACGTCTCAGCGTAAGCTGACATTCAATTAAGTCGTCCTTGAATTCAATATGCAAAAGAATGAATCATATGACAAAGCAAAATTCCAAATCCCTTCTTGAGCCCTTAAACCAAACCTTCAGTCTTAACGCCAGTCATCTTTCCAAAGCACTACTCTTACTCATCAATCAAATCATTAACTTAACTACTATGCATACCGTAAAACTTTCCAAATACGACTACGGTTTCCCTAACAATACCGGATACGTGATTGGCAAATCACCAATTCATACCTAGTATGATGTCAAATCCTGAACAACAAACAGAAGGAGGTCCATAGAAGGATCTCTATCCGAAACAAAGACTGTATATTCACTAAGAACCACAAAACAGTCAAAAACTCTCCCAACGGAGTAACTAACACAATATCAGTTCTTAAAGGACGGATCTTCATCCTCAATCTCTATGCCAAAGTAACAGATGTAAAGAAATATGATGTTCCAACTTAAATAGTAGACACACATCTAATGTAAAGTGCCTGATACTACGTCATCAGACATGACAACATCCAAAGCAGGCATTAAACAAACATTAACTGATATTTTGGGCCTCAGCCTCTACTGACCTTGTCCTCTTTCCTGTCGGGGAACACTACTCACTATACTCCAGCAATAAGTACACGACTGGTTATTTCTCACAACAGACATTTTCAAACTTAATACTCTGTACTACCATACCTGAAACATCGTCTGGTCACTTTCGTTGCAGAACTCTGATAACTATCTCATAGTAGCTAAGCTACTTTTGACTTTCGCACCATGATTCTTGTCCCACGAATACTCAGACACAACTGTTTAAATTCAAGTCATAATACTAAATTGAAACCCTATCGGGTAAACAATTCACTCTATCTATTCCAGAATCCTCACGAACGATGACTTAACATGTATTACTAGCGTATTGGAGCTTAAAAGAATTTTGGGACAAAAATATAATTTTTGAAATTTTGGGAACCGAAAGATTTTAAGTATGTGTTAGTGAAAAAATCTGACAGGTTTGATGTGATCCAGTAGGTTAACGACCCGGGAGTTCAGGGCGATGGAGCTTCGGATTTCGGGTGCGTTACACCAGCTCTCTTTTCTCAGCCTTAATCTCATCAATCTCTCTAGAAATCTGCAGGCTAATCTGATGCTTCTCTTAGACTTGGATGTTTAGAGCATCGATATCTTGATCTACTACATGGACATTAGATCTAATGCCCATACCTTTTTTCCAAGAAGCATATATCAGAGAGATTTGGAATTTTAGAGTAGAAATTAAACCTGACTGAACAACGTTCAAAGCTGATGTCTTATTGGCAAGAGTATCGATCAGGTCGTTCATCTTCAGTACGGCATCATCATTAGCCAAAATGTCAGGAAGACGTTGGCTAAGCAGACTCTTAAAAACATTAAGGATAGCAGCCGCATTGACGATGGAATGCGAAGCCGGTTCGAAGGACAGGAAAAGGCACTAATGGCTGACTGAAGTTGCAAGAACTTACAGTTGATGTCATCAATAGCTGGCATAGGAGCAGATGATTGTCGAGCAGCTAAGATGCCTGTAGCCTCTGCCACTGTCTCGGTGATCAAAGGAGAGCTAGAGACAATCGAAAGAGCTGATGACTCAGACATCGAAGGAACAGCTCCAGCATGACTAAATGTTGCAGGCGTGATTTTAGGGCTTTGAACCGGATCTGCAACAGTAGGGAAGTGACCTTCAGTTGGGGGGAATGTTTCAGCCACTGGAGAATTAGGCAAAGCGACATCGTCTGGTTGGTTAGAATGGTGATTGATAGAAGGATCATCAGAATCTTCTTCATCTTGAACATCCCAAGATTCATCAACCTGCGAAATAGACAACAATAAAGTATGAGTCGCTAATACAATGATAAGTTACAGTGATCAGAAACTTACAAACCTGTTGAGGGGAAGATGTTGATCAATGGGAAGCAGTAGTGTTAGCATTCTTTGACCTGAGAAAATATCTTTCAAAGGTCTCAGAATACTTGTAAGAAAAAACATCAAGAGACATATTGGTAGGGTTATGATAGGTCAAGACATAAGCATGACCACCAATCGGCAGAAGACCTGTTAAGGCACAGACATCGAGAATGGTAGGAGCCATCATCATGGTTTTTAACATAAGGGCATTGGTAGTAGTTGAGCAGAAACAAAAAGAGCAAGACAAAAGCCATCGGTCTACTTTGGGAGGGGTTTTAGACATGTGGATGAGTTCAAAAATACCTTGCCGCCTCCACTGATTGGCATAAGCAGTGGACAAATGATCAACCCACAAACCCCAATCGGCATGAATCAGAGTCGGCCAGGATATAATCGGCAGACCAGTTTCACTCCAACCTTTCCAATTTAGAAAGGGCGAACTGAGTAGTAGTCTCTCTGAGTCGTTGATTGGATATCCTTTAAGGGATTGAGGACGAACCCTAAAATATGGACCTAAAATGTGTGGGGTGACAGGTTTTGGGCATTTCTTGTAGGGGATCAGAACGCGAGAATCGATAGGATCAATATGATCCATAAGAGCACCAACACCACACCGAGTGTTAGGAGGGCATTCTACTCCTTCTCCCACATCGCCCTGAGGAACAATTCTTGTCTTCACCATAATTGCTGGAGGGAGTATGAGAAAATAACAATTGGAAATTTTAGGGTTTACTGTAGAAAAATACCCTGATGAAGAATGAATAAGGGTCAATTTAAAGCAGCCTCGATAAAATGGTTAGGATTTAAAGGCGGTAGAAGATGAGGCGAACAAAGTTAACTAACTCGACTGTATCGTCGCGCGAGTTAAGGGGGGCAATGTTGGCACCAATATTTTCACGAATGGTGTGCAGACACGTGGCATAATGATAACCACAAAAGAGTGCATAAATGAAGAAAGTGGAAAAAGCACGATTGCAGTAGTTATCATTTGTTACCGAATTACAAGGAAGAGATAAATGAGCAAAAGAAACGCAGGAAAACAAAATGTTTGAATAAACCGTACAAGAAGGAGGAAACCGCCAAATAGTGTCATGGTCGATTGCGTTGAAACAAACGTGGGAAAACGTGCCAAAGGAAATCGGTTAGTGGAGATTTCTAAAACGGGCCACGATCAGCATGATGGAGGGAATTTCGGAAGAAGCAATCGATCATGGGGTCCAAGAAGTTGTCTCCAACGAAGATAAGGGATGACAGTTACCAAGGGAAGACAATTACAAATATTACAAGTATAAAAGCAGATGGAAGGCAGCAGAAAAAAGAGACTAGGAAGATTAGCATGTTGAAATTCCTTAGAGTAGTTTGCTAGATGATCTGTATAGTGTCAATAGAGAGCCGAGTACGTTGTAGAAATTGTATTCGTTGTCTTGTAAGAATTGTCTTTATAATTCAAATGGGCACATCATTTCTTGATCATTTCAACATATTATCTTTAGTTAGTTTTCCTTTTTAGTGAAGTCCTCAGGCCCGAGAGGCAAAAAAGATCCCACACAGTTCATCGATTGTGTCGCAGGCGCACGATCGATAGTGAGTTTGCCCATCAGCGCAAACACATATGGTAATCCTATTGCGCACTGAACAACCAGACACCAGCATGCATGTCAGAAAGTGACACTTCTGAGAACATCCGCTCAAGCAATTGGTCTCAAAACATAAAAGCTGTGACTTAACATCTCCGGGATATGTGCGATTCCGAGCTCATTTTGTGCAAAAACACAAAGATGAAGCAAGATATCTCGCACTTTTTGGCGGTTGCTTCCTTTACAAAGTAAGCGGTCTCCAAAGCAGCCCAACATCTTTGGCCGATGATTTCTCATGGCACAAGTACGTACATCTGGGAGCGAATTACCTACCTACGTGGCCTTTTCGGTAATAATCATCTTGCTCCTATTTCGGTAATAATCATCTTGTGCCATTAGTACAAGTATGAACTTACGGCTTAAGATTGTTGGTGCTACGCTGTTACTGGCAACGCCAAAAGATGTATCTTCAAGGCGCGTTATATCGTCGTTTTCGCTAAAACATAATCGTACCTTCTATTTTGGTAAAACTACCGTGCAAACCGGGTACCATGAATAGTCACTCAGACTAAGACTACAATGAAGTGAAACCATTGAAAGGTTTCGTAAAATCAATATAGTCAATCAATAACTTCTAACTATATTTAGAATCTCACTATTTATGTTTTACCAAGCGCCTTCCTTTACCAAGTTTTACCAAGTGTTCTGCAAAGCGCCCCACACAACTTTCGCTGCTAATTTCCCATGGTACGAGTAAGTATGTTTCAGAGCGAATTACCTACGTGGCCTTTTCGGTAATAATCACCGTGCTCCTATTTTAGTCCTTATGGAGTCTCTACCACGGTCTCATTCGCACGTTCCTCTGTCTTCGAGGTTGTGAGAACATTTACCACGCTGAATTTAGATTAAAGAAATTGTAACTTTTTTTTTTTGCCAATGCCTAAAATTATTCCCTTCAAGCTGCTCTCAAGATTGACTAACTCTACAAATAAAAAGTTGTGATGATAATGTCATTAGTACAAGTATGAAGTTTTTTTTTTGGTAGAAAAGAGAATAACATTGAAAGATAAAATAGAGTTTTACAGACTAGCGCTTACGGCTATACATTATAAGTCATGACTATGCCTGTCATGTAAATAAACAACTAAAGTACAAATAAGCAGGTCTATAAGGCTTGCAACTCTACCAAACCAAAAGATAGGAGATTGAGATCAAATACAGCAAAATTCAGAAACCCAATCCTGATAAACGGCTATGCGGGCCTGATAAGCAAAAGCTGCTAGTGATCTCGCCTTCTTGAGCTGCAACCGTCTGGCCTATCCAACACTATACTGGTGCATACTGGCTACTATCTGATAGAAATCATACATTATAGGTGCCACTGTATCCGGAACATCTTCAGTATTGGTTAGCTAAGAAAGGAGAAATTTAGAGTCAGTCATGAGATTAATGTGAGAAAAATTATGTGACGTGGCCCACGTAGTTGCAACAACGAGACCCTTGGCTTGAGCCGAGAGCCAATCAGAAGCCTTGGAAGATAGCGTTGCTGATGCACATCTAATACCATGGTGGTTATTGCAAGAAATACTTATCCAAATTTTCTGACTGCCTTTATCGAAAAGAATTGACGTCAACATGGAGATTGGTTATAGAGTACTACAGGCGCATCGTGATGGGTTATCGTGGAAAGTGTGGGGGGGGGGGAGGAGATAGACTATGACAATGAGGTGAAAATTGTTTATTGTTGGGCTTAAAAGAATGAAAGCTTATGATTTTGGTTTGTAAAGCTATAATATCACTGATAACGTTGAGGGGTTTGAACTCACTGAGGTAAAAAAATGCATTGGTTCCTGTGTAACCAAATGCACCAAATAGTAGTAATAATAGAAATGGTTTGATGCCTAAACTTGCTTTTATTTTTGTTTGTGCTGAGCCATGCAATAAGCCATTCTCGGAATGACCGAGAAAGGTTTTCTATTCTAATCCCTGCAAGTCCTCCAAACCATATTGGTCTCACCATAGGACACCTTATGAAGAGGTGTTCCGAAGTTTCCTGATCAGAATGGCAAATCGAACATGAAGAGCTAGGGGATATACTGAACCGATAGAGTTTAGATTGATGAGTTTAATTTTTTGTGGGATTGTCTAAGACCAAAGAATCTTCCAAATCTTGTTACTCCCATCTATGGTGCTTCCCAAACTGATTTGGTGTTGTCCGGCTGACTGTGCCTGATATAGTGCGTCATAAGCTGAGTGGACTGTGAAGATGCCCGAAGGGGTGTGTTTCCATACCAGCTGGTCCTTAATGCGACACGCTGGCAGATGAATAGCTGTAATTTTCCAAATGACTGAGCGGTGAAACCATTGATTTAAAGCCTTTTTATCCCATTTCCCATTGGTTATGAGCTCGCTGACAAAAGTCGGTTGAGGTTGGGATCGAGGATTTGATATACTGGGTTTGAAATTTAGATGTGGGATCCAATCATCCAGCCATATCAAAATCTGAGAACATGTTCCGATTTTCCATCTTAGACCGTCAGTGATTGTTTTCCATCCTTCAAGAACACTACGCCACCCCCAAGAGAAGTTACCCTGATCAGGGCTAAAAAGGAAGTCGGAAGAAGGACAATATTTTAGATGTTTGGCAATTAAAGATTGAGGATCCATCCATAATCTCCAGCTAGTTTGCTACTAGGGATTTGTTATATATATAACAAAGGCCACCGATCACATCAGGTATATATAGCCAAAACTTTGTGAAACCAATAAAACAACCCTAGAGGGGGGTGAATAGGGTTTTTGAAAATTAATGGGGAGTTTAAACTAAGCACAATCATAAATCTCAAACAAACCAAGTAATACTTCAATGAAGATGCTAACTAAAAAATCTCAAACAATTAAAGAGCAATAAATAAAGAGATTGAGTTAGAGATACTTGACAAGGAGATTTAAATGGTTCGGCTTGAACTACCCTCAAGCCTACATCCACCTCTTCAAGGAAGTCCCTTGCAAGAGCACTAGAATCTACTAGCAACAATCTTCTTCCGGGTCAAGATAAAAACCCTTACAACACTTGGTGATATCCCCACACCAAGCACAAGCCTTGAATCCACAATGCTCACCCAAGACTTGACAAACCCAAGCCTTGATCACAATCCTTTTACAAAGATCAATTGTGTACAAAGAAATCCTCTTGAAAGGAAATGAGTACAAATGAAGCTCTAATACAATAGAGAGATGAGAGAATTGATGACTTGAAGTATGCTCACTCTCAATCAAAGAATTGCTCACAAAGATGCTCTCTTTAATGATGTAAAATCATGAAGATGAAGAGAGAAAAGTTTAATCTACGAGCCTTGATGTTTCTCTAATGAATGGAGGTTTAGAATGTGGTTTCCATGGCGTATGATGAAGCCCCAAATCATTTATATAGAGAAGAGATCAAATATAGCCGTTATAGGCATAATATGGCCAAAACTACCATTACAGTCGATTGTATTCCCAATGCAGTCGACTGGGTTCCCTCTAAAATAGTTGTTGGAGCTGAATTTTGACCAATGCAGTCGACTGGATTCAAATACAGTCGACTGGATTACCCTACTGGCTATCGGCTGCCTCACGGAACCCCCTTTCCTATTTTGGGCATAACTTTCCCTAGCAAAATCGGATTGAGGTGCCGTTTTTTGCCTTGGAAAGCTAATGAAATTTTTTATCAAGAGATGAAAAGATTAGCACCAAAAACATTTTTTAGAAAATCTGAGTAAGCTCCAAAGTTCACTCATTTTCAAGAACCGGACTTGTGTGAATGGTTATGAACTCACGTGCAATGCACAAGGTGTCCTAAGGTCTCTTTAGGTCATAGTCATTAATTCAAGCATCAAACCAAGACTAGTTACATAATAGTAAAGATCAATTATAATCAATAATAACTTAGCCTATGCATTCTTTCTTGCTCTTTGACATTGGACTTGATGAAGCTTCCATAGCATGTCACCATAGCTGTAAGCTTCTTTGTCTTTAATCCATCTATCAAAATTTTCAAATGTGTCTTCATGCGTGTGCATATATATACCTACTAAGAATACACTCAGAGCACACATTAGAACATAATCAATGTGAAGTTATCATCAAAACAAGATGTAAGCCTAGGTTATCCAACCATAGGGCTAACAATTTCCCCCTTTTTGATGATGACAAACATTGATTCTATATAAGGTAAGATGTATCATATGATAGTCAATTAAGCACAACAATCTCACAAAGAACATTCAATCATTTCTTGTATACTCAAGATATGTCAATTTATCTCATATAGCAATTAAGCTCGTAGCTAGCTTCCCTAGCTAAAACAAGATATGTTCTTCCTCTAATGTTCTCTCAAAACACACAATCACATAGCATATAGAATCAAGATTATTTCTCCCCTTTTGTCATCAACAAAAAGACAAAGGTTTGCATGTGTGAATAGATAGTTATAAGCAAGATAATGGAGTGACGTTCATATAACTCATGAATTCGTAGGATGACATCAAGAGTTTTTTCAGGATCCAAAGAAAGATATTCAATGTAGCTCAATAATCTCTTCTACTTCATGCATATTTCAAGAGTAACAAGATAATATATGATTCAAGCATGTAAGCTCCCCCTATCAAGTTATCTATTGCATATTCCATCATAATGTATGCTCTCCCTCAATCTATGCATGCCAACAATATCAAACACACACAACTAAATGTCTAACCGAGTCATACTCTCAACATGAAATTTTCACAAAGCAAATGATGGTCATCAACAATCAATATTTTCAATATAAGTGCAAGAGGACCATACATCGTCATCCCTATAGGTATTCAAGATTATAACATAAAGAAGTAAAGAATCAAGGACTCACAATTTAGACCATAGTTCGCATGAATTCTCAAGAAGCAAGTTATTTTATAGATTTGACAATTTAAGCATACTTGATAACATATAAGTTTAGCACATAGCACAATGTTGAGAAGATCATTAAGTTTTACCCTCTTGGTGAATTACCAAGAAATTGAGCTCATGAGTGATCATTCTTGAAGTCCATTTGCTTGACAAGCTTTGAGGCTCCCCTCATTTGAAGTAGCATGTCTAATCTCGGAATGCTTACTCCCCTTTAAGATTTAGCTTGTTGCTCCTCCTTCTCAAAATTTTCTTGGAGCCTTCTCCTTGTTGCTATTTGCCTTTGCTTTGAACAACCTACAATCACAATTTAGATCTAACTTTTGGTACCCACATTTTCTTGGGTCCATAAGTGTTAGTCTTAGCAACATTAAGAAACTCTTTAACAACCCACATTTTCTTTACACCTCCAACATGAACAATTCTACAAGGACAATAACTAGTCATATGCCCTTTCTTGTTGCACCAACCACAATGTGTAAAAGGTGTGCAATAGTTCTTTGGTTGTCTTTGAGGAACATTTAACCTAGCTTGTTGTTTAAAAACTTTAGGAGGCAAGGTGAGGGGATTTAATCCAACACCTCTTTTGTTTAGGCCAACTCTTTGGTGTCCAAGCATGACATCCAAGTTGTTTTTACCATCAACAAAATTTTCAAGGCATCTTTTCAAATCACAAATCTCAAGCTATAAAATTTCATTTTGTTTTTCTAAAATCGAAGTATTACAAGAGATTTGTTTTGTGCTAGGAATGCTCACAATCAATTCAACCAAATCATTATTCACATGCTCTACATATAAATGGCTAGATATGCATTCATTCTTGGCATGCAACTCATTATTTTCACTTTTTAAGTCATCTAGCTCTTTGGAAATCGCATGCACTTGTTTTTTTCAAAGCACAATTTTTCTTGGCTAATTTCATGGATTCTTCATATAAAAGAGCGTAAGCATCACAAATATCATCATTGGAGCAATTGCTATCATTATCACTATCACTATCACTATATGAAGAATTTACCTCATCATCTTTTTGAGCTATGAAGCATAGATTAACATCGAAATCACCACATTCATCTCCACTTGAGTCATTATCACTCCAAATAATGGCTTTAATTGATGTCTTTATAGAGTGATTCTTTCTTGCCTCGTTCTTCTTCTCATTCTCCCTTGAGGTACTTTCCATACTTGACTCGTTCTTGCTCTTGTGCGAGTTTTCATCTTTCTTCATTTTGCGATACTCATTAAATTTCTTTGCAAGTATGTCCATCTCCTTGTTATTCAAGTCTTCTTGTAATACCCCGAACCAATGTTCGCCAGTCATTATTACTTAGCGGCGATTGTTGTAAGTAAGATGAATTTAGATCTTTAGTGAAGACCTTAAGAGCAGGTATAAATTGGATCTTTATTGTTAATTATTGTGAACAATATTATTTGTTGCATTTAGAAACATATTTTAATACTATGATAAGCAATAAATGATGAAGTTTGTACAATAGAAAAAAAAATTCATGGAAGTGAGCGGTTTGCAATTTATAACTGACGAAATTGTGCCATTATAATATTATATGGTCTCGCGTTAGATAATTATACATATTAAAGAGTAAAAAGCAAAATGGGAAACAACAAAAATAAATAAATAATAATTGATAATGCATAAAGGAAATAGGAGAGAGTATGTGAACCAAAAAAAAAAGAGAAAAGAGAAAGAGAAATCGGTAGAGAGAAACAGGGAAGGCAGCCGGCCCTAAAACGGGCGGCGCCTCTGGGCAGCCCCATCGCCGGCCAACTCCTTTTCCAGATCACGGCAGCCCATCACCGGCGATGAACTCCGGCGCCGCCTATACCGTGCACCACACCACAACACCCCGTGACCACCGTGCCGTAGCTGAGGTGCCGCTGCCACCGCCTAGACGCCGTGCAATCGCTGTCGCCGGCCACCCTTTCGATCTCCGACTAGCACCAGCGGCGCAAATGGTGCCTGCGGCAACAGATTTGGACCACCGCTATGCCGTCAGAGTCATCGCGTCCTGCCACCGCCGCAATACCCATCACCAACGATGAACGCAGACCAAGGACGACTGTCGAATGGCCACGAACCACCGCCGACCAATCGTCGCACCCAATAGTTTCGCACTCTCCTTCCGTTCACCAACCAACCGTGACACTTCCTTCTCCGTCTAACCTTTGATGATTATGGTCGTCAAGCCAATTATTGTACAATAGGTTGGGGCTGAATTATGTGAAATTGATTTTGGTTGTGTGCCTGTATTGTTGGTGGCGGTGCAGTTGTTGTCATTTAGCGGCACTGTTGGCAGTGAATGAATGAAATGAACTAGATGGTTATTTTGGGTGTACGGTGTGTGAGTTGAGCATGTATACATGTGCGGTTGTGGTTGTTGTTGTTGTTGGATGTGCATGGGGATGCCGTGTGTGCATGATGGATGTGAGGGTGTAGTGTGTGGCACATATTTGGTTTTGTGAAATTGTTTGCGAAGTGGGGTTTGGTGGTGCCTTACAATGATTGTAGTCGGGCTCTATATGTACAGTGGTGGGTGAACAGTGCAAGTGTCGGGGAATTCGTTTGATTTTTGGTGCGGTGAGGAGTGGAAGTATTATGATGGTGTTTGCATTGTTTGGAATGGGCTAAATTGTGATGGTGTCTGTGTGTGGGTATGTGTTGTGATGGAGAGGGTGTGACTGTGTTTTCTGAGAGTGTGTGTTTGTGTAAAACTAAGTGTGTTTTTATCTGGGTAAAAGTTACAGGGGTGTGGGTGAAATGAGTGTACAGGTGGGTGTGTAGCGTTTGTGTGCATTATGCGCGACTTGTATTTGTAGCAGTATGTGAATATGTGATCTGAGTGTATGTTGGTGCCAGATGGATTGTAATGGTTGAAACTAGTGGTCATTGTGGCGAAATATCGGTTAGTAAGCAATGAGTTGAGACGACCGTTACCTGTAATGATGAACTAGTGGTTAGTTTGGCGCAAGTGTGTATGCGTAGTGGGTGTGCCTGCATGTTGGTATGTGCGGTTTTTATATGGAGGTGTGTGTGGCTGTGTGAATATTGTTGCGTGCCAGTGATTAATTGCCAAGAATTACATGGCGAACTGGGCACGATAATGGACGGGCATGTAAAGGTCAGGCAGTAGACAGCGGCATTGAATTTGCTTGAAGACATGTTCAACGGGTGTGTAAAGGCTGGACTATGATTGCGGCATTTGAATTGTTGAGGAGATTTCTAAAAGGGATATGGTGTTGACCGATGACGCTTTGAGGTTAAAGCACGTACCTGGACATAAAGAGGGAAAGAATGGCATTGAAGGTTCTTTGAGCCGGAGGTAACAACATGATCGTCGCTCTAGAGTTTTTGATGTGAGGAAATGTGTCAGTGCGGCAGGTAAGTGACCCTTGATTCAACTAGTATTTTTATATGCAACGTATATGTTTATCTACTGTTAAAAATATGTTGTTTATTAGTATTGACCGTTTTAAGTACGTTTAACTGCTCTGGCTTAAATTACCAACAAAAAAAAAAGGTTTTAGTGTTTTATTCTCGTCAAAGAAAAACCGGACCAGCATGTAAATGATGTTTTGCCTAGAAACTGAAATGGAACTCGGATTTGAAGTAATCAGTGTAAGTGAGATGTTTTGGTACTTGAAATTTTATGAATATTGAAGAGCTTGAAAACTATCAAAATGGGCGTGAGAATGGTTTGACATCAATTGATGAGTGATTGTGTTTACGAGGAACCAAAAGGTCTTTTTGTTTATTCGATTGCTGTGCCCCATATCCACGGGGGAAAGTTGGATTT
This sequence comes from Escallonia rubra, assembly GCA_033065855.1. Classification (NCBI taxonomy): domain Eukaryota; kingdom Viridiplantae; phylum Streptophyta; class Magnoliopsida; order Escalloniales; family Escalloniaceae; genus Escallonia; species Escallonia rubra. The sequence continues at coordinate 72,149 of JAVXUO010003201.1, forward strand.
CGGGCCCTGGTCAACGGGGCTCATACGTTGATGCACAGTACTGTTGCTCGTGGTTCGCCCTAGCGTCCACATGATTATTTTATCCCGGATGGAGGAGGGATTTCGGGCCCTAGTCAGGGGGGCTCGTACGCTGACCGCAGCATATCGTCTGAACTGATGTTGAGATTGAACTGGTTTTCTTGAGTTTGTGCTAATGATTATATACCTCAGTTTTGTTTCATGTACTATATTTCATTTACCGGATGATTACTTTATTATTTCAGATTCAAATGTTGCTATGATTTAAAGTGAATTATTTTCTGGCATGCCATGGTCCACCTGGTTGAATCATTGGTTACTTACTGAGCTTGTGGAAGCTCATCCCTTACTTATCATTTCAGGTTGAAAGTAAGGTGATGTTGAGGAGCATAAGAAGGACAATATGGCGCGGAGCTCCGGAGACTGCATAGAATAAGTCGCTAAGTTTTTAGATTGTTGGTTTAGTTTTAGTTATTGATAAATTAGAGTTATGAGGAATTGTAGCATGAGTGTTGTATTCAAATAAGGATATGAAAATGTAATTAAGGTTTGTAGAAGTTTTAAATTCCGCTGCAGATTGTATGTTGTTTTAGCGAGTAAGGCCTAGCAGAGCCCTTGGTTGGAGTCTACTGGGTCTGCGGCCGGTCACGTGCCAAGCTCGCGGGCCTACACGTGGGTTCGGGTCGTGACAGTTCTTCCTCTTCACTTGAAGATTGATCCATCATTGATGAAACTTTAAGAGCAATGCACTTCTTCTTCTTCTTTGGAACTTTTTTGCCCGGATGATTCGAGTTGCATTTCATATGTCATCAAGGAACAAATTAATTCATCCAACGGGAAGGTATTAAGATCCTTTGATTCTTGAAGTGCGGTGATTTTTGCACCCCATTCTCTAGGTAATGACCTAATTACCTTTCTCACAAGATCACCGTTAGAGAAATATTTTCCTAATTGTTTCAAAGTATTAACAATTTTAGTGAAACGGAAATTTATTTCGATAATAGATTCATCGGAAAAAATTTGAAACAATTCATAATCTTTATGCCATAAATTCATCTTTGCATCTCTTAGAAGAGAAGTCCCTTCATGAGTGACTTGAAGTGTATCCCACATACTCTTAGCCGAATCACACATAATAACTCGATTGAGTTCATTTGTGTTTAGAGCACAAACAAGACAATTCTTAGCTCTAGAATTCATGCAAAGCATATTTCTATCATAGTCATTAAATTAGGATTTCTCATTTGGCACAAGCTTATTCCTAATCCTCTTGGTTGGAACATAAGGGCCATCTTCAACGATTCCACACATTTCATAATCTAAAGATTCTAAAAATACTCGCATCTTAATTTTCCATATACTATATGAAGACCCATCAAAAAGTGGAGGTCTAGTAATAGAACTCCCCTCAAGACTGGGAAGCTCCATGATCTTTTAACTCTCTAGGCGTTAACCAAAAACTCAAGAGTCGAGGCTCTGATACCACTTGAAACCAATAAAACAACCCTAGAGAGGGGTGAATAGGGTTTTTGAAAATTAATGGGGAGTTTAAACTAAGCACAATCATAAATCTCAAACAAACCAAGTAATACTTCAATGAAGATGCTAACTAAACAATCTCAAACAATTAAAGAGCAATAAGTAAATAGATTAAGTTAGAGATACTTGCCAAGGAGATTTAAATGGTTCGGCTTGAACTACCCTCAAGCCTACATCCACCTCTTCAAGGAAGTCCCTTGCAAGAGCACTAGAATCCACTAGCAACAATCTTCTTCCGGGTCAAGATCAAAACCCTTACAACACTTGGTTATATCCCCACACCAAGCACAAGCCTTGAATCCACAAAGCTCACCCAGGACTTGACAAACCCAAGCCTTGATCACACTCCTTTTACAAAGATCAATTGTGTACAAAGAAATCCTCTTGAAAATAAATGAGTACAAATAAAGCTCTAGTACAATAGAGAGATGAGAGAATTGATGACTTGAAGTATGCTCACTCTCAATCAAAGAATTGCTCACAAAGATGCTCTCTTTAATGATGTAAAATCATGAAAATGAAGAGAGAAAAGTTTAATCTATGAGCCTTGATGTTTCTCTAATGAATGGAAGTTTAGAATGTGGTTTCCATGGTGTATGATGAAGCCCCAAATCATTTATATAAAGAAGAGATTAAATATAGCCGTTATAGGCATAATATGGCCAAAACTGCCATTGCAGTCGACTATATTCCCAATGCAGTCAACTGGGTTCCCTTTAAAATAGCCGTTGGAGTCTTGTCCTCGAAAATAGCCGTTGAAGCTGAATTTTGACCAATGCAGTCGACTGGAATCAAATACAGTCGAATGTATTACTCTACTGGCTATCGGCTGCCTCACGGAACCCCCTTTCCTATTTTGGGCATAACGTTCTCTAGAAAAAATCGGATTGAAGTGCCATTTTTTGTGTTGGAAAGCTAATCAAATTTTTTTTATCAAGATATGAAAATATTAACGCCAAAAACGTTTTTGAGAAAACCTGAGTAAGCTCCAAAGTTCACTCATTTTTAAGCACCGCACTTGTGTGGATGATTATGAACTCACATGCAATGCACAAGGTGTCCTAAGGTCTTTTTAGGTCATAGTAATCAATTCAAGCATCAAACCAAGACTAGTTACATAATAGTAAAGATCAATTATAATCAATAATAACTTAGCCTATGCATTCTTTCTTGCTCTTTGACATTGGACTTGATGAAGCTTCCATAGCATGTCACAATAGCTTTAAGCTTCTTTGTCTTTAATCCATCTATCCAACTTTTCAAATGTGTCTTCGTGAGTGTGCATATATAGACCTACTAAGAATACACTCAAAGCAGACATTAGAACATAATCAATGTGTAGTTATCATCAAAACAAGATGCAAGCCTAGGTTATCCAACCATAGGGCTAATACTTTGTATCTCTGAAGCCAAGACCGCCCTGACTCTTAAGAGCACAGAGGGCGTGCCAGTTTGTCCAGTGAATTCCTTTATTTAGTTCAGCTTCTAACCATTGGAACCGTCCGAGAATTTAATTGACTTTCTTAGTGACGTATTTTGGGAAAAGACAGACATGCATATGATACGCAAGAAGGGATGACAACACAGAGGAGATGAGTGTCATACGTCCTGCTTTATTTAGAAGGCAGTCCTTCCAACCCGCACAACGAGAGTTGATTCGGTCAATAAGTTCTTGGAAGAAAAGTCTTTTGTTGGTAATGATGTCCAGAGTTGTACCAAGATAGTAAAGTCTTCGCACTATTAATCCCCAACCATTCCATTAGATTTTATCCTTCTTCATGTGTAGCATTTGGACTTAGAATAAGGGAAGATTTTTCATGATTTATCTGTTGTCCTGAGTCCGCACATTTTCATTGTAGGAAGTGCCTCAGATAACAATTGGAAGCTTGATTTAATTTGGCGAAAATCATGATAGCGTCAGCAAAGAATAAATGGTTTATATGTTGGCATCCCGACCGAGATAGCAGGAATACAACCAGAGGCCTGTGCCTTTTAAAGTGATGAAAATAGCATCTCTGCACATAGAAGGAAGAGATAAGGTGAGAGAGGATCTCCTTGTCGAAGGCCAAATCTTGATTGTAATTTTTCCGTGGGGGATCCATTAAGGAGAATCTCATAGGAGACATTGGTGACACATGCCATAATTAATTTTGTGAAAAAAATTTGCTTTTCTTAGAATATTTTTCCAGAAAGTTCCAGTTAACACGATCATAAGCTTTGCTCATATCCATTTTGAGCACTTCGTAGATTGATTTTCCAGTGTGTGTTGTTCGGACTTTGTTTGCAATTTCTTGGCCTAAGAGGATATTATCAATGATATGTCAACCACGAACAAAGGCATTCTGATGGTCTGATATGAGGTAGCTTAGTAAGGGTTTGATTCTATTTGCTAATGTTTTTGCGATTATTTTATAGAGAGTGTTGCAAAGAGAGATCGGTCTGAAGTCGGCTGGAACTTTAGGGTTAGGTTTTTTTGGGATAAGGACAAGAAAGGTTTTATTTGTTTCTTTGAGGAGATGACCCGATCTGAGAAATGATAGAACATCTAAAGTTATAGGTGTCGCTAGAAAGCCCCAACAATGTTGGTAGACAATGGCTGGGATGCCATCTGGTCCTGTGGCTTTGAGAGGTTTAAGTTCGAAGAGAGCTTGTTCTACCTCCTTGAGAGCCACTTAACTTGATCAGGTAGAAGGCATTTAAGCGAACCATTATGTCCTTCCATAGACATCCCAGTTTCTGAAATAGGGGGAGGTGGGCAGAATATTCCTAAGAAGTGTTTACGTAAGAATTAGGAAATAGCTGAATGTGTGAGGAAGACATTCCTTGTTTCATCCTCCAAATACGAGATTTTATTTCTGTTGCGTCTGATGACAGTAGAAGTATGAAAGAAGCGTGTATTGCGGTCACCCAACTGGAGCCACTGAATGGATGATTTCTGAGCCCAAAAGGTTTCCTCACAGTCTAGTAACCAATCCAATTTTTTCCTTGTCTGTTTTCCATAAATTGGGCATCAGGATTTGGAAGTTGGCCTTGAAAATGGTTTATTTGCTATTTAGCATCTTCAATTTGCGCTCCGAGGTTCCCAAAATTATGTTTGTTCCATTCCTTCAATGTTTTAAGCATTATTTTTGTTCTAAAAGCTGCTTTAAACATCGGTGAACCGTCACAATCTGACTCCCAGGCTCCTTGTATACTAGGTATACACTGTGGGTGTTTTAACCACATAGCTTAAAATCGTAGTGGCCCGGGAAGAAAACAGGTGAAAGGATGGGACTGAAGGAGTAAAGGTGCATAGTCTGAGGATTAGATTCCCAAATTTTTAATATGTGCATTGGGAAATAAAGATAACCAGATGGTTTGTGCCATACATCTGTCAAGTCTTTCATAGGTGCACTCATTACCCGCTCAGTTATTGGTCCAAGTGAACATAGGTCCCACCCAGTGAAGATCTACCAAAAGATTCTGATTCAGGAAATCTCGGAAGAGATTGTGTCCTGGGATACAACTATATTGTAGCCCACATTTGTCAGATGGTTGGAGAACTTGATTAAAATCACCAATAAGAAGCAAAGGTTTCGAGTAAGAGGCAAAGATACTAGTAATATGGCTCCAGGTATCCTTTCTCTTTGCCAGGTCTGGAGGTCCATAAATACACCTAACCAGCCACGAGTTTGCCTGAGAGCTCTGAATTTCTAACAGAATAAGGTTTTTATCTTGGTACAAAAGTGAAGCCTTGATTTCATCCGTCCAACTTAACCCATAAACCATCTTTGGTTCCCAGCATTCTCGATGGGTCAACTCCCGTGGAAGAGTTAAACGCGAGTCTCTGAAAAAGCTTACTTGTATCTTCAGTAGCTCATTTTGTTTCTTGCCAAAAAATACACCCAGGGGAATGGGTGCGAGCCAGTTTGAGGGTTGCTCTAACAGTACGGGCCTAGCCTAACCCATGACAGTTCCAGCTAAGGATGTTCATTGGCGGTGAAGGAGTTTCTTAGGGGCAACACCTAAAACCCGGGCATGTCGTGAAAATTGGGAACAGGGAAATTGTGAAGAGAAGGGGTTGTCTCTGACCCCTGCACTTCGCTTCCCCGAAGAGGTAATGGCACAGTCCTTGTTATACCAAAACAGGTCCATACTCTCTCGTTCAAAGAGTCCTAGCAAATGGTACGAACGACCATCCAAATGATACATTCTCCGTTTCTTTATAGATGTTGAATACAATATGCAGATGGATACATGAATTTGTCCAACATGTTATTTAATATGAGTTCTACAGAGTGTTCTCCTATTTCTTTTTGTCGGATTCCAAGTTGAAAGCTTAAAACATGTATGTGGAGTAGGCTTATTGCGACTATGAATAGAAAAAACCAAACTGAAGCTGTAGGTAATAGAAGCATCATAATTAAGCAAGTGAGGAGATGAGTTTGGAAAAGAGGAAAGGGGGGGGGGGGTGGGGGGCACCTGGTGGCTGGTCCGAGAAGTCCCCTGGGAGTAGCTTCGATTTTTTTATAGTTTGAGAGTCTTCAACGGTTGAAGCACTAGTCCATGTACGTTTACGACGTCCATCTCTTTCATGTATATCATCCAGTGCCTGCTTGTGCTGATCATCAGTTTCGGATTCCGATAAGAGCTCTGATTTAGTACTTGATATCTCAAAATCCGGCGCCCAGAAAATATTCTTGATAGGTTTGATAGCTGCAGAGATGATAGAAGGTCCATGTTCCTATGAGTCCATCCAATAAGGGTCCAAATCCATGTGGGATTGAATACGGGATGCTACATCCCCCACGCTTGTAGCGATAACCGAAATGTGGAGGGTCAAATCTTGTTGGAGGTAAACAATGTTCTGAGCGAGGGCTCGAGGAGACGTGTCAAAAAGGTTGCTAACCGTGGAACCAGTCAGAGCCTGAAAATGTGAGATATGAGGTGTAGAGCTAGGGAAAGTGATCTATTTTTGAGCCACATCTGGGAAGGAGTGGTATATGTGGTGACTGTTTGGGAAGATTGGAATTTTAGGATGATAGCTTAGTATTTGGGTTGGTGTTGGAAGTTAAAGTGTTATGGTTTAGTGGAGTGTTGGCCCATACATCTTTGTAGATATAATAATTAAAAAGGTTGGGCCAAGAGAGAGAGAGAGAGAGAGCCCAAACTCTGAAAGGCCCGATAACAGGTTCGGTAAAGAGTAATGGGGCTGCAAGTTAGGAATCAAGGTGGGCCTGTTGAAAATGAGAATGGTTTGAGGTTTTGAAAAATCTTCCGTGTGGGTGGGGTTCAGAGAGTGGGAGGTGGAGCCCACTGCCATAGTATATGATGAAAATGGTGCAAGTGGATGGATACCGGGTTGGGGATAAGATATGTGAGAGATTATTTGTCTCTCAACATAGGGGGATAAGCTTCCTGCAAATTTTTAATGATGGTTAATTCTGGCAAAATTTGATTTTTCAGATTTGGTATATCTTCCATAGATAGCGCGCGGGATTCTACTGAGCGAGATGGGACGTAGAGCGACGTGGCTAATTCTGGTTTAGGTAAATCTTTATTGATTTCTGGTGACTCCTCGATAGAGGAGACGTCATTTTCCGATTCGGAGATCTCGATTTCTTCTTGTTGTGTATTGTTGGACTCTGCTTCTGATTCGCTTTATGGGTCGATGTCCATGGGATCGTCGTTGTTCAAGGGATTGAAAGTCAGTGATTCTTCCATATCTGGTATTTCAGGATTTTGATGTGGAGGATTTGGTATATTTTTGGCTTGATGGAGGATAGGGTTGTAATGGTTTTCGTTGTCTGGGAGAGGTCCTCCTGCTACGTCATGATTTTCCAGTTTTTGGTTCAGATTCAGGTCCTCTATGATTCTGTCCAAGTTTCCCATTTTGGCCGGAAGATGTTGCATTCCTTGTTCTATGTTTGCCTCGATGATTTGATCTACTTCTTCATTTTCTCCTTCCTGATTGACTTCTGGTGATGCCGGGGCAGTGACGTAAATATCTTCATTGTTGTTTGCAGGTGAGGGTAGCGGGGTGAAAGTATCATAGATATGTTGTAAATGTGGAGCCGTTGCATTTTGGTATATGAGAATTCTGGAATTCCGATTCCAGTCTAAATTAGGTAAAGCACGAAGCGTTTGATCGAACATATGATAGCCATCTAGGATGAAAGTAGGGAAGAGATCTGGGTCTGGAATGTGTGTCGTTCGGCGTTTAAGAGAGTATACTACCTTTGATAGAGAAGCCGTGCAATGTATATTCTCGTGACCAATCCTCCAACATCGATAACAGGCCATGAATATGCGCTCATACGTGCATCTCAGTAACTGAACACCAAGGTTATCCAACAGATTGAGAAAAATTCTGGGGAGTAGGGGTGCCTCGAGCAGGACACGAACCTTAATACGAAAATAGTCTCCATTTTGAACCCTTCGATCAGACCAATCTATATCCAGCAACATTCCCGCAGCTAACCCAATTTGCTGCGCCAGGGAGTAATGATAGCAATCGCTCGGTATATTACTGACTTGCATCCAAAGATCAACTGTTCGGAGTTTGACGGTTCAATAAACCACATGAGGATACCATTCAATTTTATTTTTTTGGTTAGACCACCCGGTTTCCGGACACCACATTGGGAGCCGACTAATCCGGGTTCGAGCAAGGCAGGACCACATGGGCGGCAAAGCTCTCCCTACCAAGTTTTAACGCAGCTGCATTCTCAGGGCTCGAACATGAGACCTATGGTTAAGCTAAGACAACCCCTTACCAGTTTACCTACGCGCTTGGTGGTATGAGGATACCATTCATGTAAGACGAGAAGGGCTCCGTAGAAATTCCAAGGGCCATTAGTAAGAACCTATTGGGCATCCATTATAGAAGAGAAATGGAATAAAAATACGTTTGGGACTTTGTTTACCACTACCGGTCCTTGAAGAGCCCAACACTCATTTACCTTATTTTGGATTTGGGATTGTGTAAAGACACAAAGGTCTTGAAATTTTCCAAAAAGTAACTTTTCCTTACCCGTCCTTTCTGCACGTACTTAGAGTTCATTGAGATGGATTAAGAAGGTCCCCATATCCAGTTGATCAGCTACGTGGACGTTTCCCTCCCGGTGAAAAAGGGTCTTCCATGTTCGGCAAGGTTGACGGACAAAAGGAGTTGTAGTGGTCCCAAAACTTGCCGGTTGGTGGAATCTGAAGGTGGTTTTAAAGAGTGTCTTAAATAAGGCAAAGGATGGATAGGTTGTCTTTAGTGTATAAGATATCAGGGATGGAGAGGGGTTTGTTTGAGGATATGTTATTGTAGACTTTTGATGGGTTTGCAGAGTTGGTAAAGATGGAAGAAAGTGTCATCAGGGATGGAGAGAAAAGAGAGCTCATGCAAGGCAACACGACCAGGTCTTGAGCCTCCGTAAGTATGAAGTTATGGCCTAAGGTTGTGGGTGCTATGTTGTTGCTAATGCCGCCAAAAGATGAATCTTCATGGCGCGTTACAGCGTCGTTTTTCCTAAAACGTAATTGCACCTTCCATTTTGGTAAAACTATTGTGCAAATGGGTACGACGAATAGTCTCTCATACTACAACAAAGTGAAACCAATGAATGGTTTCATAAAAATCAATATAGTCAATCGATAACTTCTAACTATATATAGAGTCCCATTATTTAAGTTTTACCAAGAGCCTTCCTTTACCAAGTTTTGCCAAGTAAGTGCTCTGTAAAGCGCCCCACACATCATTCGCCGCTGATTTCTCATGGTACAAGTATATTTGAGAGCGGTAAGTGCTCTGCAAAGCACCCTACACATCTTTCGCCGCTGATTTCTCATGGTACAAGTAAGTATATTTGAGAGCGAATTACTTATGTGGCCTTTTCGGCAATAATCATCTTGCTCATATTTCAGCCTGTTTTTTAATATCTGCCATAGTCTCATTTTCACGTTCCTCTGTCGTCGGGGTTGTGAGAACGTATATCACACTGAATTTAGATTAAAGAAATTACTAACTTATTTTTACCAATGCCTAAAATTATTCCCTTTAAGCTGCTCTCTAGTTTGACAAAAGTATACAGACAAATCTTTCAATGAGCAGGGCATTCGAAAAGAAATGAAATTACGGCTTAAGGTGTTTGACGGTGTTACTTATGACGCCAAAAGATGAACCTTCAAGACACGTTGCAGCGTCGTTTTTCTTAAATTAATTTGAGCCTTTGATAAAATTAGTGCGCAAACTGGGTGCAATGCATAGCCTCTCAAACTACAACAAAGTGCAACTTTATGTTGATTATTGACTAAATAGTTGGATAAAGAAATCAGCCCAAAAACAACTTATAGTCTTACAAAGTTGCTATCACTAATTCCGAAAAGTACCTTCATGGAAAAAACAAATGGATTTACTCTATCACAAAAGGAATCCATCACGGTTTCACTAAGAAGCAAACATCAATTTATTTTCCTCTGAGAACATACTATGGATTCCAACATTTATCAAGCATTATGGATCTTCTTCACTCTTTTAGGTGAAAATGTTGGAACATATCCAGCAATATCATGTCAATTTTGTGACCCTTGACAAGTATCTCAATCCTTGTCATTAAAGATCTGGGTGTGTCATTTCTTTTGCATTTGCATGGAATCTTCTTAAATGGCATTATGACTAAGTGCATTTAAGAAATTAGATTTTCAAGTTGTCATTTTTGGAGAAATTGATCACGGCCAAGGTATTTAATATACTACAAGTAAAAAGACTGTATTCGCACCACAAAATATCTTTTTTTTTTACTAATAAGTTCACTTTGATTAAATGCCACTAAATGGCATTTACTTTTTTATTATTTATGAAGAGCTTATGGAAGAATTAAGAAGCAAAAGAACCAACTTTTAAAAATGTGTCCCTATTGATAAGGGATAAGTGTTGTTTGTTACTTATTAGTGGGTGGTTATTTTCTAATTGGGTAGTTTCTTGTAATGGTAGTTATTTTGTACAAAGCTTGTAGTATATATAGTGGGTCAAAGAAGAAGCAGAGGACAATCAATCATCAACTAGACATATCAAAACTTTTTCAAGTCTTTTTCTTTACTTTTTTGTTTAGAGGTTTTGGTTGCCTATCGATAGGAATTTCAGTTTCCAGACTTGGGAACATTGTTGTGTAAACATTCACAATCAATCGAAAGCTCTCTCTTTGTCGTTTATGGGCGCACAATTATTCTACTTTCTACTTTTCATCTTCATTTTTCATTTTCAGAGAAGTCCCCAGGCACTAGGGGCAAAAAAGATCCTGCACTTTTAATCGATTATGCCGCGGGTGCACCAATCGATAGTGAGTTTGCCCAGTAGCGCAAACTTTGGCACGCCTATTGGGACACTTGTATCTGAAAGTGGGAAATTCCAACAATATGTTTCCAAGCAATTCCTTGGAATTTTAGGCTCGATTCGAAGAATTAAGGGCCGATTTCTGGGTAAATTTGATGAAATGCCGTACTTCGGCGTCATTATTGCCTAGAACTTTTAAACCATTGTCTCTTTCATTTTATATGAAGTCGATAGTGGATGATTTAATGGAATTTTGGTATGATCTAATGGATTGCATTGATGCAAACCATGGCCAGCATATTCTACCAACAATTTTGGTAGAAACCTCTCATAAATTAAATAGGTTTGGAAAATATATTAAAACCTGGATTGGAGTAGAACATCCTTCCTTTTTAGAGGATTTAGAGGAGGAATTGAAAGAATGCTGGGCTTTGATTCACAGAATTGAGTGGATGAGGAAAGAAGTTGAATTGTTCCTTTCCACATTTGTTGGGGTTGAAAAGTCACAAGCCAATAGTTATTCTTTGGATATTGAAAATAACAGTATGCCAAACATGGCTAGGACAAGACAGTATTTTGAACATAGGTGCAACCAATTCATGGTTACAAAAAATAACATGACTACCTATCAAGAGGAGTCATTGCACAATAGTCAACTTCAAGTGTTATCTCCACACAATACAACTGTGTTATTCAATGAATTGCGTGAAAAGTGCTTATTGTGGGGAAACCATTTGGATGCATTAATACAACTGGCTGAAACTTACATAAAAACTGGTGTAAGTAATTTTTGTAAAATCGATATCATGCCAAAAATGGCAGAAAAAGATGAACAACCATGTAAATTTTCATATGGCATTGATATGTCAAAAGGAGATTTAGTCGATATGGCTGGGGGGCAAGTTTGTAAGCCTACAGCCCATCGTCGGCCGCACCTCGCCCATCGCCGTTGACTTTCCATGCCGGCCACATGACAGGAACAGTCATTACCACCCGCCCAGTCGCCAGCCTCCTTCTCTGGTAACACAATATCGCGAATCACCCAATTTGAGTAATTTACTAACGATTAAAATCTAGATATTCTCAATTGTTACAAATCCAATTAAAAATTAATGAATCCGTTTTGAACTTTGAGATGTTACCGAGGTGGGGTTGTTGCAGTGGTGGATTTCTGGCATGAGGATGGTGGCGGCGGAAATTTGTGATGGTCTGTAGTCCACGGTGGTGGCGTGGTGGGTTCTCGGGATTGCGGCGGTGATGTATTCTTGTGGGGCGGTGGTGGTGTGTTCTCTGATGGGCAAGGGGAGAGAGATGTGATAGGGGTGAGTTTTGTAATGGTGGTGGTGTTTCGGTTGATGGTGGTGGTGGGTGGTCTGTGATGATGAGGCAGTCGTTTATGAGGTTGCTAAGGTCACCGGCGATGGAAGGTTGGCGGACTGAGATATGTGTGTGTGTGTGTGAGAGAGAGTGAATCAAGAAGGAAGAAAAAAAATATAAGAAATAAGTAATTTTGGTCAAAACTACGTAGTATTGATTCCTAGCCTTAAGCAAGTTGCCTAAGGCTAGCAATAGATTCGCTTTTCCCTATATATATATATATATATATATATATATATATATATACTGTTTAAGGTTGCTTTTCAGACTTTAATTTAAACCCTACTTCCAACTAAAATGTGTAACATGGCATAATTTGTATTATGTTGCGATGTGACAAGTATTCGTAAGCAAAAAACGGAGTATAATTAAAGGCACTTATAAGATCAATTTTGATTTGGTGGCAAACAAGAGCTCACCCTATTGGGATGTGCATTTCTAGTGACGGTCCCTATAATGCTTTGAAAGGACTGTATATTGTGCACTCATGCGCAGAAAGTTAGGTAGAGAGTGTCATTAGTCATTATGAGAGTGCGAATACAACTACATACCCTTTCTGATATAGAGACTCCTACTCATAAAAAGGAAAATTCTTTGCTACTATCCAGATTGTAAGAAGATAGTTACAATTTCTCGCATGCATTTAAGCTAATACATTCAGCGACAATTATTAGTAGCAATACAAAGGGTTATAGTTGTTACTCCTATCCTAGTAGGAGTCAAATCTGATTACTAACCTATTCTTTATATTTATTGGAATGTAAACTTTAATTATCTTGGTTCTAAACTATTACAGTAGAAAATATATGCACTAAATTTACTTGAAGCTGGATGCTTGACTATTGCAATAGCTCACACCATTGGATCAACTCACTGTAGTGCATTCAACGAGCGATTCCACAGTGATTGAGCTAGAAAATTTGCACTCATTGACGCATCTCTGGACAAAGACTATGGAACCATGCACACTAAATAGTGCCCAGTAGGAGCAAGCGTATCTGTAACAGTAAACACCGATCCCCAAATGCCCACGATTTTTTACAACCACGGTGATCTCTTGGTTCACAAGGGTCTCTTCCAACCTGATTCCTTTCCGCTTAATGATGCTAGAACAATGAACAAAGTGGTGAATTTTTCTTATAACCAAGAGATTTTTTCTTTCTTTTTTGAGAGCTAGAATCGACCATTTGTGAAACTCGCTAGTGTTGGAGTCAAGACGGGTGATGAAGGCAAGATCAGACAATCTTGTTTAGTGATCAATGGATGAAACATGGGAAACAAAAACTATGTGTTACATGGGTTCTATACTAACTACAATCGACTAAATGGAAGCTTTTTTGTGCTTAGTGGTGGCCCCTTAGTCTCAATGACTTGACTACAAAACTAAGCTCAACATATGGGTTGAATTCTGACATGGACAAACATGTTGATGTCTTCTTACAGAAAGAAAGGGATGGGCATGGAATTCAAACTCAGGCACCGAGGCAACTCCATGTATCTTGTGTTCCCAGCACCTAATATTTCCAAGGGATAGTATCAATAAGGTCCTCAAGTTAGGAGGTAATTCAAAAAGACATACTTGGTAAAATCTTACTTGTGTCTGTAAACTAGATAAAGTTGAAGTGTCATAATGTGCATAAAAATTGACCTTTATAATATCACATCTGAAGCAAAAATTGCTCTTTTTTATTATGCATATGATTTTTGGCAAGTTTTGATGTCAAAGCACTTGTAATTTTGCTAAAGCATTGTGTAGATATGGACATAGGAAGTGCAATCATTTTCAAGCAGGCATCGCTATTATAAAAGCCGTTATGTTTTTGACAACATAAAAGCCTACTCTTTCCATTACAGAGCACAAACTTCATCTATTTTCCCTGGCTTTTTCTCTCTCTATCCTCTTTCTCTCTCTACTGGATTTTCAAGAATTCGCAACCATGCATGTACCTATCTAGACCACCTGATATACTAGTGACTTGAGATCTAATTCAATTCATTGATTAAGCTAGATGATGAGAGACATCTAGAGTTTGGAAGGATGGAGTCTAACGACTACGGACAAGATTTACCATGATTTTGCATTATACAAAACAAACAAATACCAGCTTTTACCAGTTTTACTTAAAAGCTTTCATGAAACCTTAAGCTTTAAACATGACGCTTTCAACCAACGGTTATTTAGACATCTAATTTTTTACAAAGGTATTTTTAACTCTTCACCAAAATAGAAAAAAGTAGTCTCAAACATCACTCAAAACATAAATAGAAACGCAATCTATTGTAGAAAAGTAGACTCACTCCTATGTAGAATCCAAACCTTAAACATGAAATGAAACTTGCAATGATTTTTCTTTGTTGAATAGCGTTCAAGATGTATTCTCAAATTCAAAGTTCCAAAAGAACGTGGGGAATATGTTTAGACGTTGCATGACTTGCACTTTACTCTATATTTTCCATTATATCATCCTTATAGAATTCAAACTCTTCAATAAGCTTATTCTCATTATCTGAGTATTTTTTACTTGAGGGTATGCCCATGTATGAGCCGATCTTACCCGATGCGTGTGGTTACAAGTAAGACCCATAAATTTTCAAGTAGACAAGATAAATGCCCACATAAACTTAGTTTTTATGGCCCCAGGCCGGTCTACCCACAGGTCACAAGTAAACTTTCCACGTCTAGAGGAAAGCTTAATTGATGTGTAACGTCCCCCTCCGTCCCATAACAGGGCGTAGCCTCCCTCAAAATGGCTATCTAATAAGTACTCTAAGATCATACACAAGGTCTAATAAGGGGAATCTCATACTTTCCAACATTTTGATGTGGATATCACAATCTCCCCTCCTTATGACTTAGCGTCCTTGCTAAGGATCGATCACACATAGCAGAAAATCTTCTTCTCTAGCCAATGTTAGATTACCTGCCTCACTCTTAATTGCCCCAACCATCTTCAACAACCCAGACAATATAGTCCAGCCCAAGCTTTCAGAGTCGGCTCTGATACCATCGTAACAACCCAATTTATGGCCCCATAATAGGATGTTGTCTCCCTTAAAAAGGCTAGCTAGTAGATACTTCTAAGATCACAGGCAAGGTGTTTATAAGGACAATCTCACACTATCCAACAACCGATGTGGAATATCACACTGTCCAATTTTAAAGTCTTATGTTCAACCCAAAAACATGATAAAGACGAAGAGAAGCCGACCTGGTAAACTTAAAAACCAAACACAATTCCCATGTAATCAATGTAGAACTTTAATACTAATCTTCATGTATATCGTGAAATATGAGGTGATCCCAAGCCTCGACCAAGTAAAGCGGACCCTTACGTATAGCATACTTAATGAAGTAGTGACCTAAAGACCATGGGCCACGGGCAGGGCCAAGCTCTGATACCATATTAAAGCCTGGTTTCGAACCCAAAAACATGCTTGATGATAGTAATGTAGAGATGGGTGAAACAGGAACCTTAAAAAATTAAAAAATAAATGAAAGAATCAGATTTACATAAATTGGGGATTAGAGATTTGCCATGAATCAACCTAGAAGAATATGGATTAATTCAGTTTGAAGGCTATATTGACAATACAAAATACACTAGACACGTCTCAGGAAATACTGTATGAGAAAGAAACAATAATCTAGTCTTGGGCACGTCTACAACAAACTTTTCAAATTTTGAGCATGCTAAATAGCATTCAACCACTTATGGCTTATCTGTTTTGACAAATAAAACTTTGAAGTTTCAAATTAAGCTACTAACGTGCGAATTTTGATCTGACCATGTTATCGCGGAGTCATTGTTTAGGTGCTAGTGTCGTGGTGCTTATGGGGTTATGCGTTAAACCATATAACGGGTCTAGGGTGTAATTCAATAGCCTTATGCATTAGGGTTTACACCGATACAAACATCACCAAACACTAAGAGAATCTATTAGGAAAAGGTTTTGGGAGCCTCATAAGTTATAGCTGACGTGAGAATTTCCATGGTTGTGTGACAATGTGCCAAAAACATAACTCCTTCATAGGATAATTTAAGTCAGACAATTATTAAAATATAATAAGAAAATTCAACAAATCAACAAATGTCTGCCACAATTGCACTACCGCCTCAAAGCACCATCACCGACTAGCATGCCTCATTGACCATCTGCAATCAATCGCTAAAGTCTAAACTTGCCCATTTTGCCTTTCACATAATGATAACCTCTCACAAACAAAAATCCCTAAACAAATCCTAGATTTAAAAACAACTTGTCGACTCAGTTATTTCCCATCATAGACAAACCCTAACCTAGGTTCTGCATTTGGCAAATGGTTCCTATTTCTCACCGTCCATGAAAGCGAATCCCATCTCACCTCCATCGATAAAACCTTCAACCTAATCCACACCACAGAGTTCCCAAGAGATTCCAAGTGGCAAGTCATGGAGTTCCCCATGCAAGCTTGAGGCCAATAAGGCAACATCACAACTCAAATCCATGGTGGTATCATTGTTATCACATGAGGGTTGGAACCCCTATGGTCTTCAGCCATTAGACGCAAACTTGGGACGAATTTAATTCCTAGGATTCTGGTGGTGGCACAAGGATGAATAATTCATAATTTATGCTCATCTGGCAATAATGTTATCTCAGGCTACTGGTGGTGTTACGATTAGTCTTCCCGACAATAAGATAGCTGCCCATGGCTAGACCATGGGTGGTTAATGGTTGTTGGGAACGAGAGAAGAGGATAGGGAGAGAGAATGAAGAAAAGTGAATCCAATTTTATAATGATGTTAGATGTTTGGGAAAATTAGATATTCAAGTGGCCAATAGTTTTTTGACACCCAATTGATTGTTTTACTTTAAGCAAATTTGGAACAGACCCCTCATGGTTTGAGCGAGTTGGAAAGAGTCAAATATGGTTCTATTTTTTGGAAATGATCCTCGTGGTACTAATTGTGTTGCATCTATTAAAATCGTAATAAAGAAGAAAAAGTTTTCAATTTACCCCTTAGAAAATTGTGCACCACAATCATCATCGTCCCAACACCCTAATATTTAATAAAAATTAGCGAGCAACCGATGGATTTTACGATCCCGCCAAACGAAATCTGACCATGGCATAGATTAATAATAATTGAACTAGCCATTGCAACAATCGAACCAAATATGGCCGAGGTAGGCATGAGTTGGGTGGATAGGGTCGGATTAGTGGTGGAAGTGAGTGGCAATATTGGACAAAGGTGGGTCAATGGTGGGCATGAATGCAGTGGCGAAAGTGAGTGGCAATGTTGGTCAGGGTTGGGTTAATGGTGGACTGGACTGCAGAACTAAGCTCGAAGTAATTCGAACACGGACAAACCTTTTTTATGTCTTTTTATAAAAAGGAAGGGGGTGGCCATGGAATTCAAACTAAAGCACCGGGGCAACTCTATGTATGTTGTTTCCCTAGCACCTAATATTTCCAAGGGATAATATCAATAACTTTCTCAAGTTAGGAGGAAACTCAAAATGAGTATTTGGTAAAATATTACTTGTGTCAGTCAACTAGAAAAAATCGAACGGTGACAACGTGCATAAGAAAGCGACCTTTATAACATCACAAGTGAAGCAAAAATTGCTTTCTTTTTACTATGCATTTAACTATTGGCAAGTTTTGATCTCAAAACACGTGTAGTTTTGCTAGAGCAATATGCATCTATGGATATAAGAAGTGCAATCATTTTAGAGCATGCATCACTTTAGCAAAAGTCATTACAGTTGTTGATAACATAGAAGCCTACTTTTTCCGTTATAGAGTACAAACTCCATCTATTCTCCCTAGCTTTTTCTCTCTATCCCCTTTTTCTCTCTACCAGATTTTCCAAAATTCTAAACTATGTACCAATCTAGACCACCTGATATACCATCGACTTGAGATCTAATCCAGTTCCTTATTTAAGCTAGATGATGGAAGGCAACTAAAGTTCGGATGGATGGAGTCCGACGAGTACGGGTACAATTTACCCCGTGCTTTTCTAGACGCATAACACAAAACAAAACAAATAGCAGCTTTTACCTGTATTACTTAAAAGCTTTCATGGAACCTTAAGCTTTAAACATGACATTTTCAACTAGGACATTTAGACATCTAAGTTTTTAAGAAGGGGTACACGAACTTCACCACTATAGAACAAAATTAGTCTTAAACATCATCTCAAACCATAGATAGAAAATAGTATATAAAAGTAGACACATTCCTATGTAAAATTTAAACATTTAACATGAAATGACACTTCAAATGGTTCATCTTCATTGAACAGAGTTCAAGATGCATCCTCAAGTTCAAAGTTCCATAAAAACGTATGGAGTATGTCTCAATGTTGCATGGCTTGCACCTTGCTTAATCTTTTCCATTATATCATCCTTGTAGAATTCAAACTCTTTGAAAAGCTTATTCTCATCATCTAAGCATTACCCTTGGGTATGCCCATGCTTGAGCCGCTCTTACCCGACCCCTTCTGTTACTGGTAAAACCTACAATTTTTTAGGAAGACAAGATCAATGCCCAGAAAGTTTACCCTCTGGTCATAGGTAGGCTTTGTCATGTATAGTAGGAAAGCTTAATTGATGTCTAACGTCTGTGCTCTCGACCCACCACAGGTTGTTTCTCCCTGGCAAATAAGTACTCTAAGATCATAGGCAATGTCTTATAAGGACAATCTCATACTATTCGACATCCAATGTGGGATATCACAATCTCCCAATCATTATGTCTTAGTGTCCTCGCTAAGGCTCGATACACATAGCACGAAATCTTCCTTTCTAGCCAGTGTGTTATTTACCAGTCTCATCCTTCATTGACCTAACCATCCTCTTGATGTGGGATATATATATATATACTTCTTTGTTTTCCCAACCATCAATAACCCGACTGGATAGTCCAGCCTGAGCTTTCGAGAGTTGGCTCTGATACCATCTGTAACAACCTAGTCTACGGCTCCACAATAAAGCATTGCCTCCCTCAAAAAGGCTACCCAATAGGTACTTCTAAGATCATGTACAAGGTGTTTATAAGGGAAATCTCACACCATCTGACAGCAAATGTGGGGTATCATATGATGGGTCCAACTTTAAAGTGTGGTGTTCAACCCAAAAAGCATGATAAAGAGGAGGATAAGCCCACAAGGTGTAATTAAGAACCAATTGCAATCCCCGTGTATAATCGAAGTGGGACTTGAACACCCACCCTCACATACAACATGAAAGTTGAGGTGATCTCAAGCCTTGATCCAAGTAATCAAACCCTCACGCACAACATAAATTATAACATAATGACCTGAAGACCATGGACCATGGGCAGGGTCAAGCTCTAACACCATATTAAGGCCTGTTGTTGAACTCAAAAGCATGCTTAATAGAGGAAAAGTCTACCAGGTAGAATAACCCCACTCAATTAGCATGTATAGTCAATGTGGGACTTTAACATGTGTTAATTAATGACAATCACGTTGAAATGGGTGAAACGAGAAGGGTGAACAATGAAATAAAAAAAAAAAACACCAGATGTACATGAATTGGGGATTAGGGATATGTGGTGAGTCAACACATATGAACATGGATTACTTCAGTCTTGAAGGCTATATTGGCAATATGAAAATACACTAGGCATGTCTCAAAAATTGTTGTTTGATAAAGAAACCATCACATAACCTCGGGCACCCGTCCATAACAAACTTTTTAAGTATTAAAATTTTAAGTAGGCTAAATAGTATTCAACTACTTATAGTTTATCTGTTTTGACAAAAAAAACTTTGAAGTTCCAAATTAGCTACTAACCTGTAATGTTCTTAAATTAGAGCATGGTCCTAGTTTTAACTGAAGCATGTTATCACCGGACTCATTGTATAGGTGCTGGCACAGTGGTGCGCATAGGGATATGCATAAAAATAAGCAACGGGCCTGAGGTGTAATTCATCAGCCTTATGCATTTGGCTTTACACCGACCCGAACATCGCTAGACGCTGAGAAAATCTAATAGGAAAAGCATTTGGGAGGCTCATAAGTCATAAGGTATAGCTGACGTGAGATTTTTCATGGCTCTGTGACAATGTGCCGACAATGTGCCGACAATGTTACTCTTTCATAGGGATATTTAAGTCAGATACTTATTAAAATATAAAAAGACAATTCAAGAAATCAACAACTATCCATCACCATTGTACCACTGCGTTAAAGCACCGTCACTGACTTGCATGCCTCATCGACCATCTGTAATCAATTGTTAAAATCTAAACTTGCCATTTTGCCTTTCTTATAAATGATAAACTCTGCGATAAACAAAAGACCTGCATAAATCGTCGATTAAAAAACAACTTGTTGACTCACTCATTTCCCTTCACATCTCCATCTGCTTCTCTTCATCATAAACAAACCTTACTCTCACCCTCCATAAAAGCCAGACCCCATCTCACCTCCGTCAATAAACCTTCAACCAAATCTGCAACACAAAGTACCAAGGGGAATTCTAAGTGGCAAGTCATGGAGTTCATGGCCAAGGTTGAGGCCAATAAGGCGACGTCACATCTCAAATACATGATGGTATAATCATTATCACATAGGGTTGGAAGCCCTAAGGTCTTCAGCCAATTAGACGCAAACTTAGGACATATTAAATTCTTAGGATTCTGGTGGTGGCACGAGGATGAATAACTCATAATCTATGCTTGTCTGGTAATAATGTTGTTTCAGGCTGGTGGTGGTGATACGATTAGTCTTGCCGACGATAGGCAAATGTACATGGCTAGACTATGGCTGGTTAGTGCTGTTGGGAACAATAGAAGAGGGATAAGGATAAAAAATCAAGAAAAAGTAAATCCAATTACCGCTCTTTTATAATGATGTTAGATGTTTGACAAAATTAAATATCAAGTGGCCAATAGATTTTGACACCCAATTGATTGTTTTATTTTAAGGAAATTTGCAGCAGACCCCTCGTGGTTTGAGCAAGTTGGAAAGAGGCACATTTGGTTCTGTTTTCTGGACAGGATCCCTTGTGGTACTGATTATGTTGCATCTGAAAAATTATAATAAATAAGAGAAAATTCCAATTTACCCCTAACAAATTTGTGCTCCACAATAATCATTGTCTCAGCACGTTAACATTCAATAAAAATTGAGTAGGCCATTGTAACAATCAAACCATATCTGACCAAGGTGGGCTGCAAGTGGTGGTGGATGGTGTTGGGTTAGTGGTGGAAGTGAGTGGCAATGTTGGACAAGGGTGGGTTAGTGGTGGGCGTGAATGCAGTGGTGAAAGTGAGTGGTAGTGTTGGACAAGGCTTGGTTGGTGTTAGACGCGAATGGTGGTGCTTAAAGTAACTGGTGGAGTTACGCGGGTTGGTGTTAGGCGTGACTATTATTGTTGGGCGGTTCTAGGTTGGTTGTCACAGCCCAAAACCTAAGGCTAGTATTATATATATATTAAAAAAAATCTTAGATGATTATTTGTTAGACCTTTACGACAATTTGGTGAGAAATATTTCCGTCAACTTTAGTGACATTTTTTTTTTAAACGAAATATTGTAGATTGGTGGAGCTGAGCCTTACGTTTATGACCCTTAGCGACAAGTTTATTTTATAAACCATAAATAATAATGTAACGTTAATAAGTGATATTGAATGAAGTGTTTAGTGACGATTAATGTGACTGAATTTTATCGGCAATCTTTAGAGACAAATTTTATGAACTGTAAGTTGAAATTTAGTGATACCTTGTAAGTGATATTAATTGGAGTCTTTAGTATTGATTAGCGTGAATGACATTTTTTTGAAAACTTTTAGCGACAATTAGTGAGCGGGTTGGTAAATAAATAAATACATAAAATCGAAATCGAAATCTGAATTATTTGAAAAATAATGTCAACTCTTTAATTTTAGAAAGAGGTCAACCAATGAGGAAATTAGGGAGAGAATTAAGACAATACATTAAAATGGGAATTCGGTTACAATGAGAAGGAAAGTTTTCATACGGTCACAGAAACAGAAAAGAGGAAAGAGAGAAAAGAGAAAGAGAATTTTACAGAGAAGGGTGTGTGTTCGTGAGAAATGGAGAGAGAGTGATACAGAAAAGCGAAGAAGTCTCGGCAGGAAGAAAAGAGAAAAGGGAAAGAGAAAGGGAGGAAGAGAAAGCTGACGAGGACACCGGCGATTGGAATTTGATGCCGGAAATACGACGATTTTGAGTTTCGATGTCGGTAAGCGTCGATTCCTCTTTTCCTCTTAGTTTACACTTTTTTAATGTGTGTTTGAAGAGCTGTGATGTAGCCTGTAGGGTGATACAACTGTGTGTGTATTGTGGTTAGAGAGAGAGAGAGAGAGAGAGACTGTGAGGGGCTGCGGTTGGCGTGTTCGTGTTGTGCGGGCAGCCATGGTGGCTGCCGTAATATGCATTTGTGTGTCGGATTGTGGGGTTTGTGACTGCCGTAGGGTGTGTGAAGTGCTGATGCAAGCGTAGGTGGAGGTGTACAGCTGTATTGCTGTGTTCATGGAGTTGGTGTGTGTTCAACGGAGGAGGTGCAGGTGTGTGAGTGCTGGGACATGCTCGAAAAAAAAAAAAAAAAAGGAGAATGGGCAGTGTGCTGTGTGTGCGCATGATCAAGGCAGTGCATTGTGGGTGTGTGTAATGCAATGGGCTATTGGTCTGTCAAGGGTGTTTTTGGACTATCTTAGTAGCTGCCATGGTGTATGATAGATTGGTTAGGGGTGAGCATGCAAGAAGTGTGTGTGAAAAATCAGGGAGGGGGGCAGTATTCATGAGTGTGAACCTGTGTGAAGTGGACTGGTTTGGAAATGCAGTGTGTTCTTGTGGAATGTGGGTATGTAATTAGTGTGCTAAACTTGATTGTTTGTGTGGGAGGGTGTTTGGAGGTTGAGTGGAGTAGGTGTGAAGTGAGCAGTGCGTGAGGGGGAAAATTGGGTGCATGATTGTGTAGGTGTGTGAGGCAGCTAGGTGGTGGGTTTCCAGTTGTGGCATGCATTGTGTGAAGGTGTAACTTGTGAAAAGTTTGTGAAGGTAGTGTTTGGAAAGTGTATACATACAGTGTGTGCAAGTGAGTGTTTGTGCGAGTTTGTGGGTGGGTTAAAGTGTATTATGCTGTGTGCAGGAGAGGGGTGAAGGGGAAAGGGAGAGTAGCAAGCTGTGTGTGTGTGTGTGTGTCATGCTTGTAATATGTGTGTGTTTATTCCGTGGGTGCATTGAGTGTACCAAAGATGGGTAGCAGAGGGAAGAGAAGAAAGAAGAGATAATGGGTCGGTGAGTGCAATAGGTAAAAGAGTACCGAAGGGGAAAAAGAAGAGAAGCGCGGATCGGGTATTTAGTTAGCGTTAAGTATGGCGCGAGCACTCAATTATGTATGGTGATTGTTAGCATGTGAAATTTTATATTATAATACCTTAGGCTATGTTATAATTTCTGGTAAAATTTCATAATTTTCTGAAATCATATGTATTTTTAGTATTTTCTGTAATTTCAGAATTGTGAAATTCTTTTGGAGCGTTAAAACTAATGAAAATGTTTTGGAAAAATTTAAGAAATGTTTTTGTATCACGAAGACGACTCAGGTTCAGTTTTGTAAATTTTAGAGTTGATTTGCTATTATTATCTATATCCCATTTGATTTAGTTAAACTGATGATTTTAAATTGATTTCGACACTTTTTAATTCTTGATTTTAATTTCTGTATTATCCTTGTATATTGTAAAGCAGTTTAAAATTTTATGGGACTTTATTTTCACCTAGAAACAATTATGGCTATTTATGGAGTTTTATTGCCTTTAAATAAAAAAATTTAATTTAAAAATATTCAAAATTTCAGAAAATTCATATTTTGACTTTTTATAATGTTTTAAGCAATAAAAATGTTTTATTGTAATTTATTATGAATTTTAGGATATCGTTACGCATTAACTAGCGTACATAATTTTCGGTTAGGTTGGTCGTGTGCGGAACCCGCTTCGAGTCGCGCGATTTCGAGGTTAGATGTGAGCACGTGGTGGGTAGTCGATATTAGGTTTATAGTATTGTAATATAGATTGTGTTCTAACATGTGGATTGTCAATCTAGGTTTATTCAGAGGATATTAATGATCAAGGGTTGATAGCATTGCTTAGCTTGGACCGAGGTAAGGAATTTTATCCGAACCCCATTTCGTTATTTTGTTTTCAAATGTTTAAAATAACAATTTTACAGAATACATTGATTGTTGATTTCTATGATTGTATAATTTTATTTTTTTTAAACTACCCATGAACATACATCTCCTCCTATGTAATGATAAATAATGGCCATCTCATATGTTTTGTACCTTTTAGTTAGTGACGCTAAAAAAATATTGTTCAGAACTATCACTAAAGATGTCTTGAAAAAATGCCACTACCATTTTGTAGCAACAATTAATGGTCATTCTATGGGAAGTTGTGGGGTATTCCTACTTTCGAGATTGCAGCCAAAATCTTTCATTAATCCAAAGCAACCTATTCAACTACAACAAATTTTCAAAATCGCACCGTTTATCGGTGCAAGTTGTGTGCAGATTATATGTCAGAAGATTAGACTAATGATAGAGGCAAGCCTTATTGCCAAAGCCTTTGGAATGATGGTACTACCTCCTTTTAAATCTGTGCACCATCTTCTTGCAAAAAAAATGTATCTATCTATTTTAATAAAAGGACTAAACCTGATAAAAAGCAGTGCAGGGATTAAGTTTTTTTTTTTTTTGAAAAAGGTTAAAAAGCTTACCACATATATGAACAAGGATACAGAGTACAGAGCATGTAACAAAGCATATACATCAGTCCTAGCTAAGTAAGAATAAACATATACAACAATTCCCAAACCCGCCTACGGTGGTCGGTTCACTGAGACCTCTGCTCTAGGTCACAAAATAGCATGGTCCACTGGAGCAGTCGAGTCCATGTACACCGGGAGGCAACACCGTCCAGCAAAACAAGCTAAGCGTTGAGCTTTAGTCAAAACCTGCTTACTGGTCATGCTCAATGAGTAGTACTAAGCCGCATCCAACCTGTAGTACAAATCAAAAAAGGTCAGGGAAGTTGTTGTAGAAAGATCATCATTCCCTGTCAACTGTGCCATCAAAGAAGTGTCATTAGTAAATAACTTGATGTGTAAAAACTGATGACCTAAGGCCCAAAAAAATAGTGTAACTTAATGCAAGCACTGACGCCAACAAACGATCACTACAACAAACAGAACGTGTAAAGGATCCCACATACTGATAAAAAGCAGTGCAGGGATGAAGTTTACCCACACAAAAGGGTTAAAAATCTTACCTCATATATGAACAAGGATACAGAGTACAGAGCATGTAACGAAGCATATACATCAGTCCTAGCTAAGCTAAGAATAAACATGATACAACAATTCCCAAACCCGCCAACGGTGGTCGGAGCACTTAGACCTCTGCTCTAGGTCTAGGTCACAAAATAGCATGGTCCACTGGAGCAGTCCAGCCATGGCCCAGGGAGGCAACAACAACCAGCAAAACGAGCTAAGCGTTAGGGTTAGTCAAAACCTGCTTACTGGTCATGCTCAATGAGTAGTACTAAGCCGCATCCAACCTGTACTACAAATGAAAAAAGGTCAGGGAAGTTGTAGAAAGATCATCCTTAATGAAGACATGTGGACATGAGGTATCCCTGAAGATTTCTTCGATGTAACATAACTTGAGTAGGAAGTCCAACAAACAAAGCCCTAGGAAGAAAAAAATAGTGTAAGTTAAGCAAGCACAGGCGTCACCAAACATCACTACAACAAACAGAACGTGCAAAGGATTGACGACCTTCCTGCAAGACTCATCAGTGCCTCCATAACAATACCCACACACAGCCGTTCGGCTACCCAAACCTGACTAAAATGAAAAGAAATAGGCCTCAACTCCAAGTCACGATGCCCCCCGGAATACAAGATTATTGTGTCGGTCACACCCTGCCCCAACCGTCCTATTTGTACAGCTAGCGCTGCTGCTAGAAAATGATCATGATGAAGTTGTAGCCCCTTCGACCAGGCCAAGGAGTTGGAACGCGAGAGACAGGCTGCATGAGCAATGACCTTGGCTGGGGAAAGACTAGAATCACGAAACACGAGCTGGTTACGTGCTAGCCAGATGGCCCAGAGAGTGAAAGCAACAACACTAAAAGAATGTGTAGGAGTATCGTGAGTACGGAAGGGTGTGTTAAGCCATCCAACAAGTCACTCAGGAAGGGTGCACTCTAGAGTATCTATTCGTAACCCGAGAGTGCCCCCAAACCAGATAGGTCAAACAACTTCACAAGAGAGAAACAAATGTGAGCTAGACTCCTCATAATGAAGACATAGTGGACATGAGGTAGTCCCTGAGAGATTTCTTCGATGTAACACAACTTGAGTAGGAAGGCGGTCCAACAAACAAAGCCCTAGGAAGAAAAGAATCGTATGTGGAAGTCAGAGTTGTCACAGGCGTCACCAAACAGTCGTTGGTATAGCAGGAAAAATAAGGGTTTGACGACCTTCCTTTGCAAGGAGGTGGTAGGCAGAGCCAACA